>JAPTGZ010000019.1:13804022-13816040 GCA_029814645.1 Fowleria isostigma
TGTTTTAAGGTTTCAATTACTATGAATAAAATATTTTTCTTCCATCACTCTTGGTTTTATTGGATTGTTAAAAAGTTGCCGTTTTTTTGGGTCACCCTGTATATATATATCTGTATTTATTTGATATTAATTACTTTATTTTTCATCAGATTCGACACAGCAGATTTCCAAGACGACAGACAAGAACACGTCCAGAAGGTGAAAGGCTGCACTCAGAAAAATTTTTCGTTTGTTGGAAGACATGTCTCAAACTTTTACCGATAACTACAGAAAGAATATGAAGAATCTGATTGCAACTGCTCAGGACATGGCAATGCAAGTTTTTTTTTTTCTTCTTTACAAAAAGTTGTCCCTTACAACACTGACTACTGTAAAAGAAAAGTTCAAAATAATAATAAGTTTTTAAAAAATGTTGGACCACATAATTATTAACATTCCGGATGAGTTAGTCACTTTTGTTGACGAGTTAAGGCACCAATTAGAACACAATATGAACAATACACAATCAGTGAATACCCATCCTGACCCTTTCCAAGCCATTAACAATGCTCTCCAGCAATTCAGAGTCTGAAGTTTAGGTCACCATTCGGAGGTGTTAGTCACTTTGGTTGACAACATAAACCGGCAATTAACAGTGTAGCGAGAATTACGATTATGGTTGTAATAACACAATTTGTAGATTAACAACAAAATACCAGCATTCTGTGTCTAATCTTACCAAATAATTAATTAAAAACTTAAATTATACAATTAAATCAGGGGCACCACCTAAGAAGTTTAACATGTCTAGGAACACTATTCCCTAAAGATAAATAAATCAGCATCATTAAAACTGAAGGTCACTGCTTTAAAATTGTGTGAGTTCATGGAATGTACAGGGACACCCTTTAGTCCATAATAACACATAAAAACCACCAGGAAAACTTCTCATTTAAGACAAACAAAGATTAATATTTATTGTCTAATTCTAAACATACAAAGGATATAGAAACATTTAAGACACAACGAGAATAAGGCACGTATATATTGCATAGAAAACACACACACAAAGACCTGGTACTAACTAAACGTGGTTGAGAGAGGGAATAAAGGAAAGCTGCGACTAATTTTAACCCCAAATTACTGAAATGCATCCAACACTGTCCATCGACCATGCAAAGTTTAGACTCACAGATAGATGAGTTGGTGGAGCGTGGAGGTGAGACGTGGGCTGGAGCAGAACAGGGATGAGGCGGCGTTGGTAACCAATAGCAACACACAGGTCCATTGATGGAGCAGAACAGGAATGAGGCAGAGAGGAAGGCTGACAAAGGGGCCTCGGGAATGCAGCTGGAACAGTTCTTTGGGTCAGAACCACTGGGAGTTGGCTCTGACAGGCTGGGGGCGAGGTCACATCTTTGGTCTGGTGCTGACCCGGTCTGGGAGGCGGATCTCAACTTGAAGCAGCGCTGATCTGGGGGGAGGAAGCGCTCTATGGCAGGCAGCCTCAAGGATGCGTCCCGGGACAGTTCGGCGTGTCTCTGGTTACGATGGTTGGATCAACGCAGAGATGCGGACCCAGTCTTTGTTCGTGCCACATAGGCGTAGAAGCCATGGAGGACAAAGCAGCACGAACGGGACCGTTGGGTGTGTGTAATGAGGAAGAGGAGGCGAAGTTGTGGGGAGAGTATGGAGAGAGAAAGAGAGGAGGGGTTCATTGCAGCCTTTATACCCCAAACTTTCTGGGTGTAACCAGGAGGCGTCCCTTGGAGTTTCGGCGCGTATAGAACTGTTCGCGCATCCTTCCATTTGAGCAATGATTTCAATTTTCACACTAACTTTTAAATAAACATATTCTCAACCATGACATGACTATTTTTGTATTGTTCTAATTTTTCTGATTACGAGTATACACATGACCTGCTTACAGAATTAAAATCAGAAAACACAACAGTGAATCAGCATACCTCAAGACATTGATTAACATATCCCAACCCATGGGCAGACAGAAAAACATCACAGTGTTTACATGTGAATGTTCCACATAAAAGAAATAGACCGGTAACAATGCAATCCAAGGAATAAACGAAATTAAAAGACTGAGTTGTGCCTGTGACTATAGTTGACCCCTGGGGATGCGTTCACCCTGGCCGATCCAGAGAACGACATCCTGTGGGGGAGGTGGCTCCATCTCCCAGTCAGTACAAACAAGCTATTGATTCCCAAATGGCCCAATCACAGGGGATCAAATCAGAGTCAAATTTTCAACCAGTCTCAAATTCACAAAACGACGGTGTCACTTTTCAACCAGCCTCGAATTCTCAAAATGATAATATCCAATAAAATAATCTCTGTGAAACTGTTACGAGACGTGACACTTAATAATATAGAAACGATGCACCTTTAACATTCCTCGCACCAGTGATGAGCCTGATCTAGTGCAATTTTTTCTAGACGTGACGCAAAACCTTACGTATTTAGCCGCCCTAGTCTGCCCTGAAGTTAGACGTGGCAACGTTCAGCTTGAAATAATCAATGAAAATGTTAGAGAGTATGTAACTGTTAATTACGACGAGTGACGATGGCCTTGAGAACACGTTTGTTGAATTATTAGCAAAGATGGTACAGTCAACGAAGGTTCCAATTTAGAACTGGTCATACAAATTGTGCAAAACCCACAAGGCAGAGATTAAACAAGAAATTCATATGTTTTTAAACTCCGAAGTTATAAAAAGAAATCGTCACATGTACATTGTTGACTGGCTCATTTGACTGATCCCGCCTTCACACACAATGATAAAGTACGGAAAGGCATCACACGATGCATTCACCTTTGAGGCCGAGGTTCTGCAGTACTATGAAAATAACGCGGACATTTTGGATGTGTGAAATTCAGAGTCCAATTTATTAAAGACACCAACATTGACCCCTTCAGCTGTGTGACTATAGCTTCAGCCTGTATGAAAGTGTTTAGGACCAATTTTCTTGTGGAAAATATACTTGGTATTCCGTCTCCTGACCTTCACACATGTAGATTCAAAACTTACTCACATGCGTCCATTCGGTGGCTAGAGTGGGTTGTGCATACTCAAAATCTACATCGCACACGCCTCAAATGAGGGAGAAATTTAGATAGGGCCGTACTTTGTAAGTTATGCGGTCATCGACAACTGCCTACCTGGAAATGACATGGCCCATTTTTTGACTACTCTGTTTGCTCCTCGTCTAAACCCTGCCTTTTCTGTTTGGATCAAATCAGTCAGTTTGTCTCCTGGAGCTCCACTGGATTTGCACAGGAAACTAAGAAATCTGCTCTCCCAGTTTTGTAAAGAGTAATTCAGTGGCCTTTTCCTGGTTGAATAATAAATACCCTTGTAATAATTTTACATCTGCCTCTTGGTCTTGCATTTGGGTTCGGCTTCCTGATTTTGGACGTGATAGAGTGGGGGTTTCACGGTTGCTTTTTTCTCACATGCTTCAGGTCCTAGGCAGTGCCCTTTTAACATGTAGTCCGTACACCAAGATGCCTGTGGCCAGCGAGAGGAGATCAGACAAGTTACGTACTGAATATAACGTCCATGTAACAGTGAGGAAGCACGATTGGACTGAAAAGATAAAAAATCAGATGAGGCATTAAAGACGTTCTTAAGGTGGTACGTTTTATCCTGAACCCCGCTCTGTGCTTTACGGCATTTGGACGTCGGCGGTGAGATTACTGTACACTACTCCCACCAATGAAAAGGTGTATTACATAGACGTCACTTCACTCTACCTCTACGTTAACGCCCACCATCCTTACCTTTTACATCACACACAAGGACATCGTGGCTTTAACCCAAAATGCTTTCGAGGGTCATCAGTCTATCCATCCTGTTGCTTGTTTTTTCCCATTTTACCAGATCAAATGGCTCAAGGGAAACTATTGTTTAGTCTGTGTTGTACGTGCACTAAAATTAATCAGAGCGACTTGTCTCCTCATGATGACGAGACCACAGCTCTGACAGGCGTGTGGGTGACTGAAGAGTTAAACAAAGCTATAGAGCTCAGATACATGGTAGCAAAAATGACCGAATTCTGACATTTTGAGCACCATAGCTGGTTACATAAATGTGTTCCTCAAAGGTAAACAGGAGTTGTTGGGATATCCTGCCAACGTGGGCAATGATGAGAAAAAATGTCAATACGTACATGAGTACGCAATCCATCATCCAATTAGATCCTGCAAACATACAGTTGAATCCGGCCAAGTGACAGGTGTCCAAAATCTGCCTAAACAGTTTATGGGATAAGTTTGTGCAACAATCTAATCTGAAACAGCAGAGTCATTGACACCGTTTTCAATTTCACATTTTCCAGCCAGTTCCATCTGCGACATTTTTCTTTCTTACCAACAAAGAAGACGACACGGCTCTGATTCAATGGAGCTATAACGATCATGTCTTAGTCCCACTGATAGTATCTTTATAGGCATGTTTACCACTGCCTACAACCATCTAAAGCTATATAAATATTTTGAAAAACTGCAGCACAATGTCCTGTACACGGACAGCCTCGTTTACATCCTTAAAAATGGTGAGACCCCATTGGAATTAAGAAATTACCTGGGACAACTGACCGATGAACTGAACGGACAGTATTGAACAGTTTGCTGCAGCAGGACCAAAAAGTTATGCATACCGTTCCAGGGCACATAAAAAGATGGTTATAAAAATGAAGGGCATCACTCAGACTCAGGAGTGAAGTCAAATTAACTTTGACAGCATGAAACGGTTAATAGAGCGGTATCTTGTTGGCATGATGGAAGCGTTGCTGCAGACAGTTCAAGAAAACAATACCAGAGATAAAAGAGGATTCTTGCTGAAAAACAACACATTTCAGAAAGAGTTGCATGTGGTGTATGACGAGATGTCTCTTTCCTGATGGAACAACTTTGCCTTTTGGGTATTAAGATTTTTTTTCCAAAAAAACCCCCAAAAAACAACAAAAACACCACATGGAGGAGGTGGATTTTGATCCCTGACTGAAACTGACATTTTCCTGTCTTATAGTAGGCCCCAGTGGTTGTGGTAAAACAATGTTTATAAAATTATTATTACGAAATTGTGACAATGTGATGGATGCAGTTCCTGAAAGTGATTTGCATGTACACTTTGTATCAACCAATGTATGATGAACTGAAGAAAATAAAAAGATTATATTTATCAAAGATCTGCCTGATTCTTTTGAAGATTTTAAGAACACTATTTTAGATGCCATTATTTTTCAAGTGTGACCATAAAAATATGTAGGTCATAATGCTGACCAAAAATGGATTTCACCAGAGTAAATACAGTCGTACCATCAGTTTAAATTATATGATGTTTAAAATTCCTAGAGACAGGTTACAGATGAATATTCTAGCAGATAGATTTTTCCCCCTCACATAAATTATTTTTCATGCAAAGTTGAAGATGCCACCAAAAATGCTTACAGCTATTTAATCCTCGATCTCACACCTTCATGTCCAGGAAGGTACAAACTGAGGAGCAGGTTACTTCCCATTCAGCACCACGTTGTATAAAAGCGGTTAATTGATGTGTTTTTTCAACAAACCCCTGACCAAATCCCCCTTTTTAAATGTCATTTTTATTTTACGACAAGAGGAGCTTGTACTGTACAAGTTATGGAACACTTGAACGGCATTCTCAGGTCACCTGCATAGGGGTCACTTTTATGATAACCATTGTTGTAGCTACTCATCAGGTCGGGTAAGACATTGAGGTAACAGCGGGTGTTGTGAGCTGTAAAATATCTCCACATTCTTGTTTTTAAGGTACAATTAAATCTCTCCACCCCCAACGGTTTCGAGTCAGTTGTCGTTTTAAAATGTACAATCCCATATTTTCGCATCAGAGCCTCAAATTTCTTGAAATCTTTACCAGCATCCAACTCTCTAGAACAGGGGTAGAGAACCCTGGTCCTCGAGAGCTGGTATCCTGCATGCTTTAGATATTCCCTTTTCTATCACACCTGGAAGCCATTACATAATTATCAGGCTTATGCAGAGCTGGATGATGAGTTTATCATTAATTGAACCAGGTGTGCTGGAAGAAGGAAATGCCTAAAACATGCAGGACACCGGCTCTTGAGGACCAGGGTTCCCTACCCCTGCTCTAGAAAGACAGATTCAAAAACTTGTACAACTTCAGCCGCCATCTTGTCCTTCAAGACGTGTATGTAAGCTTTTTTGGGAAATACGTCTATAACCATCAATAAATATTGATAACCGCTATTCTGCTCAGATAAGGCTTGCATATCACACAGATCAGCTTGAAATTGTTTCAGAGGTTTTATCACAAAGATTCTGTTTCTCTTGAACTGTACTCATGCCGGCTTATGCAGTGTATAAGCATCTTGCTCGGATAAAAAAAATCTTTGACAACAGATGTGGGGGTTATAAATCTTTTGGGGGGTGCAGGGGTAATACCATAAGGTACCCTCTCTTAGCTTCTCAGGTCTTGTCGAGCTTGTTCTTTTTACGGCCCCTCACTTTCCATGCGATCCCAGCGTTTTTCCCATGTCAGGTTGTCATTCATTAACACCTTCCCTTGCAGTTTAGTAAGTTTGTTTCAGCAGTGCCACCTTGACCCTCATACTTATGAACTTAAGCGTGACAGCTGGTGGTGCTCCAACTGCTCCATCCTTCCTTGTTGGAGCATAGCAGGCATCGATCGCATCCAGGTTGAGGTCAACATTTTTTGATCGAAAAAAATTTGACCACCTGCTCCTCTACAGTTCCAACCTCTCCTCCACCCGGCTGGCCTTCGTCACCCTCAATTATATGATCAGGGTTTTTTTCATTATTGTGTCTGAACAATTATAGATGTGTTTGAAAACATGCGTATTAGTACTTAAGTAGGCTACACAATGAATCTATACAGTTAGCATGATGTTAGCTCTAAACTGCTGGATCATGCTAGTTTTCCTAAATGGGTGGGGTGGGGTCATTCGTGTCAAAGGGACTGGTAAGACTGATTTCAGTGTTGAGTTTGCATTTTGTTATTAAAGAGCAGTTTTATTCAGTTTGTAAGTAGCCTGAGTCACAATGGGATGTTCAGAAACTGGCTCCAGTCACTTTATTATGTTACATCATTGACAGACAGCGTTCTATGTATGTCAACATGAATCTAGACACTAGAAAATATAACATACAATAGTTTTTAATAGGGTAAAAAATATATATTTTTACCCTGACCTTAAGTCAGTAATTTTTCATTTAATTTGTTTTTATTGAATCTTGCTTTTATATATCATTACATTTTATGAGATTAAAATGTTCTGTTTTACTTCAGTAATCACTGATACAATTTACCCCAGCCTATTCTCCCCAGAAGAAGGGAGAATAGGAACAGAATAGAACAGTTAGTCATATTTTGTACTCTAAATACATAATCTTGTTACTTGTATTCCGTTACTCCCCAACACTGCCTGCAAGATAGTGATACAGTCATTTTCGACCAGTCTAAGATCATTTAAGTGTAATCAAGCAGCAACAGAACAAAGATGTCTGAGCTCAGGTTCAAAGCTCTGTTTCTCTTTAGATCCTCTGATATACCCAGGTTTAGTTTTCATGGTGTCAGGCTCTGTTTATATAGTTTTTCTGGATAAATGTCAACCCATGACCTTTTTTGAAGTAATTTACTCTCAACAGAAGACCGATGCAGAGCCTGCCTTTGTGTAGCTGTCCTCGCTCCTGAGGTGGTCTTTTACAGATGTAATGCTTTAAATTTCCCATCACAACAAAATACACCTACACTGCTGATACAGATACATCCACACATGCACTATTTTTGATATAATTACAACTTATTCTACTGGTGAAAATGTGCTGGTATGGGTGATTTCAGCAGTGTGCATCTTCCAACACATGGTTACGTCATGTTGTTTAGCGATATTTAGTACTCAACCCCAAAATGTTGAATTCTGTTGCAATATTCAGGGTTTCTACAAATTTCTACAAGTGAAATTCAAGACCTTTTTCAGCCTACTTACAACAGAATTTCCAATCATAAGAACTAAAGTCCTGTTGTTCACTTTCAAAATGGGCTGTTTTGATATACACGGCCAATCCAAATATACAGTTGTGCTCATAAGTTTACATACCCTTGCAGAATTTGATTTTTTTTGGCCATTTTTCAGAGACTATGAATGATAATACAAAAACTTGTCTTTCACTCATGGTTAGTGGTCAGGTAAAGCCATATTTGCTCTTTTTAAATCATAAAGACAACAGAAACTATCCAAATACTCTGTATTGGCCCCACCCCTTTAACATCAGTGACAGCTTAAAGTCTTTTATGGTAGTTGTGGATGAGGCACTTTATTCTGTCAGATGGTAAAGCTGTCCATTCTTCTTGGTGAAACACCTTCAGTTCCTTTAAGATTTGGGGTTTTCTTCATGGACTGCATGTTTCAGACCTCCCCAAAGTGGATCAATGGTATTGAGGTCAGGAGACTGAGATGATCACTCCAGAACCTTCATTTAATTCTGCTGTAGCCAATGACACATCAACTTGGTCTCGTGTTTTGGGTCATTGTCATGTTGGAACATCCAAAACAGTGCCATGTGCAGCTTCCAGGCTGCTGAGTGCAGGTTTTGCTCCAGTATTTTCTGATAACATGCTTCATTCATTTTACCATCAATTTTGACCAAGTTCTGTGTCTTTGTAGCTCACACATCCGCAAAACATCAATGATCCACTTCCAGGTTTCATGCAGAAAGCTTTTAATACATACAGATAACACGGCAATTAAAAGTTGCTGTATATTTTCAAGAGTCTTGATATCACATTTATCAGCCAGCAGCAACTACAATTGCTGCATCAGAGATTAGTTTTTTTTTTTTTAAACATTAAATAATACTAAATATGTCTCATTATCATTAAAATATTTAATTTGAAATGACAGATAACAATGTGTTATGATGGAATTTTTAAGACCCTGTCTGTCAAAATGATGAACAATAAACACGTCTAGTGCAACCTCTGCTTCTGATCTGACTCTTATTTATTGAATATGTATAAATAAAACTAAAATAAAACCTCTACCTCAATTCATGACATCCGTCTTCCACACACTTCCTCTTTTCATCCATGTCAGCTCTGCAGACTGATACAAAAATTATTCAAGACATTAAATCTCATGCAGTGATTCTGGGGCCAACATACAAGATGTGGATGTAGTTACCCACACACTAGCAATCGCCAGCTTGTGTTTCGTTTTTCATACTTCCCCTCTCATTAGTTTGGAGACAGGAAGATGGACTACTGCAGTCTAGCTTTAATAGCTGCATGGCATTTTGTGCTCTGTGGCAAATGTTAATGTAGGATGAAACCACAAAATACCTTAAAGAAACTTAATTCTAACAGCCTATATTAATTTTTCAATGGGAGGTTGCTTTAAACAATGCGCTTGTAAAAATGTGTATTTAATGCCTCTTTTTGCACACGATTTATCTAGAATGTCTGCAGTAAAACCTCAATTTAATGCTGCTGGTCTTTGAAATTGGAGTTAAAGCTGTTTTTTTTTTTTTTTGTAAATAAGCTCAGTTGAAGCCCTGAACATTTTCATATTAAGAATAGAAATTTTGAGGAGGTTTATGAATCAGCAATTTCAAACAATTAGACATAAATAGATACTCAGTCAATTTCAAAATGCTCCTTATATTTTCTGACAAGGGGAGCCATAGACAGAGGCTTAAAGGAGTTATATTTTGTTTTTTAAAGAATGGAATGTTTTATTTTAACACATTTACTTGTGGTCTACATAAACTAAAAGCTATGTTTGGGTCTGAATTCTTCATTAATTTAACTCCACAGGTCAATCTTCAAGTTCATTTATGATTAATGACAGTAGACAGGTGGTTTTGAGCTCTGACCTTTTAACTAAAATGAGCCACTTTACACCTCGCCCCCTCCAGGATGTTGACTGTGCTGTTCAGCCATCTTTGTAGTTTTCAAGATACATAAATTTCAAGCGTTCATAGCGACATCGCTTTTTGATCCTTCGATGTCGGCTCTTCCTATCATTGTGAAGCAGAATTCACCAAGTGTTGGATTGTTCACCCACTAATAGGGAACATGAGCTGGGATTAGACCGTCGTGAGACAGGTTAGTTTTACTCTACTGATGATGTGTTGTTGCAATAGTAAAGCTAGACCAGCGTACTGTAAGTTACTGGAAATTGTAATTCATAATTAATAATGACAAAGGCAAACTGTGTGGTTGATCCTCATAGGTCTGAGAGTCTGACCTGGAGGGGGACAGAGAACAGGAACCAACAAGAACCACCACTTCTTTAATACCTTTACCACAGTCATTCTACAGTCCACTAAGTGAACCTAGAAAACCTGACTGATCCAGACCGAGAAAGGTGAGTTTAAGCATCATTTACCTTTTATAATTTTCAACAGTGTTTTTACAGCACTGTGTCATTAAAGTCAGTCCAAATATGCTTTAGATGCGTTTAAAACAGTCGGAATTAGCATGTTGTAGACACGTAATCAACGAATTAGCATCTACTGCCACAAATAAAAAATACCTAGACATCTGTACAAATGCATTGAAATCATAATCAAACCGACCAGTTAAGGTGTTAAAAGGTCTAGACATGTCTTTCCTACATTGGTGTGTAGAAATATTAGGCATTAATATGCTTTAGATGTGTTTAAAACTGAACTGGTAATTAGCCGTATAGACTACAACCACTGCTGCTGAGGTCATACTTGGAGAGATGGTTGTTCGAAGTCTTGACCTTGTTTGTCCAAATGTAGTGACATAACTACTTAGAAATGCAACAACTTAAGAAGAAATTAAACACAGCTTGCAGAAATCCACTTGATTTCTGCCAAAATGAAAATAAAGAGAATTAAAGCACCTGGAGGTTTCAAACTATATAAACTATTAGGGTCCACAAATATACAAATAATTCTACCACAGGATAAGAGAAGTGGGTTTAGCATAATCTTTTAAGAGCCACGTTTGGCCCAGGAGCCATAGGTTGTAGACCCCTGGACTTGAGCTTCAAAACCCTGAAAACTCATGAGAAATTGCACCAGTCGAGTCTTATTTTAGACCAATAGAATTACAAGCTATTAATTAAGAATAACTGTGTCATTATTGCAATGTTAACAGCTGAGTTAGTAAATGCACTTGGAGTTTCCCCAATCTAATCAAAAAGTAGTACATATGTGCCAAATTAGCTCTAAGGCTCCACGGCTTGAATGACTGCCATTACAACTAAACAGTCCAGTATGAGCGTGATTACAAGAAACTCTGAAAAGGCTCAAGAAATGAGCGTCGAGCATTATTTAAATAGGTGAATAGAACAGCCTGTGGAAGACTAATCACGAATACGCGCTTGCACTTTTCGTATCATATCTAATTTTAAAAGCGGTGATAAGCCTGTGTCTGCGATGTCTGGGCTACCACATGGCATTGTAGTGCAGCATATCTTCGGCGTGCTCCTATAACAGCATGGTGGGAGGCCCAGCAGAGGGTTACATGGTTGGTTTGGCTCCGGATGTCGCCACCTGTTCAGGCAGCCAAGTGTTCAGTCAAATGAGGCTCCGAGTGAGCGGAGTGTTGGGAACGAGCAGCGTTTGACTGAAGCACCCTTCATGCTAAACTCACATCACAGGTGAGAGGTACTCAGACACACTCACTTTTGTAGACACTTGTGGACGGATGTACTTAAAGCATGATTGCCTCTTTGCAAATAGGCATGTGGCTCTTTTCTAATTGGAGAAAAGAATCCCTCCAGATTTATTAATGTTTCATGCATTTAAATTGTGTTGCTCTTTTCCGAAGCAGCGTGAGCTTAATGAGCAAAACGCAGAGGATGGTGTGTTGCTGAAGAACACCTCAGCAGAAGACGTGGTTGTCATGAACACATAAGTCTCTTTAGTTCAGTAACGTCGACAACAGGCTGAACCAGACATCGACATAACCGCTAATTGGGTCCAAATTCACCTCGGGTCTTTGTGTCATTGGTGAGCTTGGC
>JAPTGZ010000019.1:14629738-14643913 GCA_029814645.1 Fowleria isostigma
ATTAGTGGATCAACAGGATTAAACAGTTTATATCAGTAGATGGTTTTAGTAGATGGTGGATGTTTGGGTCTTTATGGGTAAAAAAAGTTTAAATATAAAGAAAATTTAATTTAGGAACTGACACAGAAGTAGTGCTGGTTTTTATGGGTTAAGGCAAGACACTACAGGTGAATAGGGTAAAATGTTGAAATAATAGATATCACTATGAAACTTCCTCAGTTGATTACTTACACAAGTATGAGAACAAATGTATTATTAGTTTTTGAAATTGGTATGTTTAACTATGCAAATTAGGCATTATCTCATTAAATATGTGCGATTTCGCTTATATTTTCAGTGGATAGATTTGGACTGTTTTTGGTGAAAATATGAAAGGTATGAATACATTTTGGGCAAATCATAGTATAAGAGGTCCTCCTGAAAAATAATTTAATTATTTGATAACACAAAAACACTTCAATTATATATGTAATAAATTTGTTTTTAAGCATGCTCAAGGTTGATTTTTTGTTTTTATGGTAAGAGTAGAAAAATTAAGCCAATATGAAATGGATTATTTCTTATAAAATCCAAACCTCTGTTCATTTATTGCTGCAAATATTAAACATTTAGTGGTAGTACATTATGAATAGTTGAAAGAATGAATTTAGTAAGTAATTTTAACACTTTTCAACTTGATATTAGTATGATTTAAAAAAACAAAAACATGATATTACTCACATAAGGGAATAAGTAATGCAAAGAAAACCTTTTTTTATCAAGTTTTTCCTTGGTGGGGTAGTTAAAGGGTTAATATATATTTTCATTGTTTTCTTTATAGCAGCTTGAAACAATACACACTGGACTAAACTAGACCAAAATCTCAAAATCGACCACCGCATGAAAATCAGTGTTTTGACCTGCCCTGTCATGTCTTAAAGGTTTGATTGCTCATACACGTCAGTTGATAAGTAGTGTGTAAGTACTAAATCTATAAATATCCACAATATTAAATGTGCACCCTCCATTTTCAGCATTCTCTTCCCTTTCCAAACCAAAGAATAAAAACAGAGGCTGAGAAACTACAAGGTCATATTTTGCATTTTTACCAGAATCATTACAGCAACAAAATGTTTTTGCTGTTCCAAAAAATGTTAAATCGAATAATTTAGCTATTTTTTAAAAAATAATGTTCCAGTGCTTTATAACTACACCAGTCATCAATTAAACTACCCCAAATAACCTCTTTTTTTAGTTAATGAGTCTAAAGGGAGGACTGTTTTTAGAAGGCCACAGTTAGCATGGTAGAAAGCAGAACATAACAGCCGGTGCGAGTCGACAGATTAACAGCTGGACAGTGGCTAAGCTAACCAGAGGCTGATTAAAGGCTTTGCACCTGTCGCTTCTGTAATAATATTAAATGTCATAGTGAAATTAAAGACAATTATGGATAATGGCGTAACTCAAGCCAACCAAAAGTTAAAAAAAAAAAAAAAAAAAAAAGAGCCAAATGGAATGACAAAAATCTCAATCTAAATAAGGTCAACTACAGCCTGCAGGAAGTTTAGCATTGGCTGCATGCTGAGTAAACAGCTGCTGCATAGAATGGGTTTAATGTAGCTTTACAGTCAATGTAGGTAAGGTTATTATTATTTCTACTGCATGACTTAAAAGACTGAAGGTATTTGAAATCCCAGTCTTGTCTCCTCTAGTCTTATCTATGCTTTTTTTGATGGCTAAGAATACATTTTAGATGAATCTTTAATCTGATTAAGTTCAGAATCTCATCTCAGTTGTGTCTTTATGCAACTACTCTGCTGTTGTGGTCTAAGTGCTATACATCACAGCAGTGGGGGAGTTCCAAGCTGAGCTACCCAGTTGCCAGTCATCAGCATATGCCAACCCAGAACACAAGCACTGAACAATTTCTGAAACAGCGGGATGCATCAAAAGGCTTTTAAAGCACTTTAGAAAACAAGGTGGCCCAACAAAGGAGTTAGGATACATGCTGAGGAGATTAAGATTCTTTTCAAGCCTCCCCATCTTCTCTGTGCACCTGTGGTCATTCAGGGAGTGGTCAGAGATGGGTGTTTTTTTTAGTGTTCAATAGTTTTTCAGATGATGATTAAAAAAGGCTGTTCTTAAGGTCTTGGTCTTTGCTTTAGCATGTGCAAGCAGAAGTTGAAATGTGAATTATTTGTGAGATTAACCCTTTAAAACCATTTGTATCATTAGCGCTACACCAGGTTCTGAGACCTTTATCTAATCAACAAGATCAATACTTTCCTGAAATATATGTTGTATATGACCTGATATGTGTTTTCTGCCCTCTGGTTGATTATTATCATCTCACTGCAGCCAATGGAGGGACATTTTTGTGCCCTTTTCAATATGTCTGCTATCGTTAAGTCATCCAGCACACATTTTGTAGGACAGTCATTTTCAAAAAGTTACAGTTAGAACATTTATATTATTATTTGATCAAAAATTGAAAACTGTTGAAAGTACAGTGCCATTCAAAGGAAATAAAAAGGTGGTAAAACATTTAATGTAAAAATAAAACTACCTGAAATGTTCTATATTTTCAAAATGTCACTGGGAAATGGTCTGAACTTTTCCACACTTCCACGGTGCCCAGAGCATTTTACAAAGCCTCGCATTCACCCATTCATGCACACACTCATACACCAATGGGCAGCAATTTAGGGTTCAGTGTCTTGCCCAAGGACACTTTGATGTAGACAGTTGGAGGTGGGATTCGAACCATCGACCCTTCAATCATTGGATGACCCAATCTACCAACTAAGAACTGAGTCACAGCCGCCCTTTCACATCTAAAGTTAACAATGTTGTGAGCAAAAGAGTTGCCAAAAACACCCAATGTCTCAAATGTGATACAAAAAATATATTACAAACAAAATGATATGGCAATGTTTTTTGTTTGGACACTGTTAAAAGATCTACTAAACATTTCAATTACACAAAGATTAGAATTTTGTGGCTAGTTTTCAATGGGTCAGGCTTTACAGGGTTGAGAAACAAAAAAAATCATCAAACTGAATTAGAAGAAAATTAGAAAATAGAAAATTTTATGCAAAATGCTTGGAGTAACTGTAGTACACTGACTGTCATCCTATGACAAAGGTTGCTCCTGGAAAATAAGCAGTCACATTGTCACTGACCAATGGAGCACGCATGTGAATTCCTTTTTGCCCTGTAAAGATTTGTCATCACGGAGGAGCCCCAGCACACATCACAAAAAAGCAATTGCTACACCATTATGGGGAAATGGCCCTTTGGGAATTCTGGGATCCTATCAGCTCATGTCATTGGTTGCCTTCTCTCCTTCACAGACAGGCTAGCTAACCCCGAAGTAACACTCCCTCGATGAGTGATCTATTTATTTTTGCATGGCTGCCTTTATCGACAGAGCCTGTAAGCTTCAGGGAAAGAGATGGTATCAGACTCTATTCTTGAAGAAGTAAGTAACCAGCGTTGGTTGCTATTTATTCATGAAAGTGCACTGGCTCTGCATCTGGTCAAAGCAGCTGTAATGATAGCATAATCTGTTCATGAATTCACCCGCTCTGCATCATGTTTACTGCTTTCATGGTTGGTATGTTTGTTCGCCCACCTATTTTTTCCTGCTCTCTGCAGCTCTAGCCGGCAGATGCCAGTGTCACCTGCCTAATTTCATTTGCCTCTAATCCACTTACTCAGTCTATGTTTTCAGTTTTATTACTGTAGTCTGTGTTCTTTGTCTGCTGTTTTCAGTCAGCGGAGGCAGTTAATGTTATAAAAAATACAAACGGGCGTCTGATGCATTAGGTTTCACACCAAAAGAGAAGACCCAACCCATGTTTACAGATAAACTTCTTCAAAAGACAGCGCTTGCTAGAGGGGTATGTGAGTGCAGCAACGTTTATGGTATCTTACACATAGATCATTGATGACACAAGGAACAGGGAGTTTGTGAGAACATATTGCTCTGTCTTGTCCTCAAGTTTTCAAAGTGAAGGGATGCTTGCCATTGCTTTTCTAAGCTGCGGGGCAACTCGGTATGAAGCGATTATACAGGGATGGTCATTAATAATCGATGGGGAGGATACAGCACGGAGCCTAAACCAGTGTAAATGCCTGTACTTCTTTGAACCTGGCATTGAAATATTCATTGAGTTCTGCTGATGTCAGCCTTAGTTAGAGGTAACCTGCATGGACGTAGTTTCAAGACCCCCCGGTTCTTCTTTATTTTCTCCTATTTGTCTACTGTTTTATGACGTTCATTATTTGTCAGTGGGAGTACATTTGAAGACAGAGTTTATTCTCCTGTCTCCCATAGCATCTTAAACACTACCCACTTTTACACAGAGAGCCTGGAAAAAAGGCAAGATGGTGATCCCACCTTTTTTTCACCATTGACCAATGGCCAATTTTTAAATCCCCGCGGCGCATGGGTCACACACGTCATCAAAACATCACACCTTGGTTGCGGAACGAGACGTGTTCCTTTTACATAGCATTCTGGAATCGCGATAACGGCTCTGTTGCTTCCTGCAGAGGCATTACAAAGCTGCAGTAAAGGTGGAACTGAATGATCCCACCATTTTGTTTATACAGACGTCGTTCCGGAATAAAGATGAAATATTCCCGTAACAGAAGTGCTCTGTAAAAGGGGCTACAGAGTGGCGGGGTTCTTTTTTTTTTTTTTTTTAATGGCAATAGAACAAAAGTATGGAAATGTAGAGCTGTTGCATTACTTAAGGCGAAGACACACTGACCTTACTGCCAATTGTCACCAGAAAAGGTAGCCCAAATGATCAGTGTGCTCCTGACATGATCAAAAAAGTGTAAATAACACGCCAAATCGACTACTGACTTGAGCATACGTTCTGCGCTTGCGTGATATTTCAAACCAGAAAAGATGGAACATCTCTTTAGACCAAGACACAAAGCTGGTTGTCATCAGTCATTGTTATCAGCAGAATCAGAATCGGCTTTATTGGCCAAGTATGTGAATACACACAAGGAATATGGCTTCGGTTTTTCTTCATTCACGATATACAATTTCAACATAAACACAACACACTTAAACATAAACCTAATATAACCAAAACTTTTAACTAGAAACAAGAACAACAATGGATTGGGAATGGTATGACAGATTGTTGAGAAGTCAAGAAGGGTTGTTGTTTGACTTGTTGAACAGATAGTAATAAGAAGACACTGACATTGGCAGCTCTTGGGCTTCCTCTTGTGGAAGAAGAACGATGTCGCAGGTGAAAACTAAGAAGAAATTGCACTTTCCTAACAATGCTAACAATGTTCACTTCGTGGAGTAAATGAAGTTCACTGACTGGCACTCATTTAAATGCAATATGAGCAGTTCATGATCTATTGTAGAAGACACTAATAGTGTGAAGTACCTTGGCATCGCTGTATTCACATGTAAACATCTCATTCACTAATTTGCTAGTCAAGGGCTATCCCTCCACCAATCAGATTGGTCTGACTAAATGACTTGGTAGCGGCCGATTACACATGTTGAATCAGCTGAAAAGAGTGGCGACCGAATTAACGATGACCAATCACATGGTACAAACCAAACAGACTCATGCCACCGACCTCACCAGACTGCCCAACAACATCCGACCGCCGAAAATCAGGTTGGTGTGTCTTTGCCCTTAAGCAATAGCAATAACAGTCATGAGATTCTTTCTTTTGCAAAGTGGAAAATAAAATGTGAAATACTTGCTCCTTTTTGTCCATTGAAAGCAGACACACTGACCCTGCTTTCGGAGAAGTTGACTCTGAAATTAAAAGTCAAATGATTGTCCTAATTTCCCTTAATTTAGCTCTCCCCGGAGTGTCGACAACACCACCCTCATGTCTGCAGAGTAGACATGAGGTCACCGGCTGTCCAGATGAACGCTGACCTCTGCTGTGCCCTCACTCGGCATCTTACTCAGTCAGTCTTCTAAGAGTTGCAATAACCTTGGGCTTCTGATGCATATTACAGCTCTGGGTGTTTCCCCCTCAGCTCTCATCATCTTAGAATGACTCACTGCTCCGGCTCCAGTCGGACTAAAGGTCAGGCGTTTTGACCCATTGGGCTAATTGTCCCAAGAGAACTGTGCCCAAGAGAGTCTGCAGAAAGAGAACAATGACCATAAAACACATCACACTATCATCTCCTAACAGTAAAATAAAGGCTCAATCATGCATGATTATTGGCTGCAGGGATATAACAGTATTTATAAAAATAGTACTAACACCAGCCTTGGATGAGCATGCTAAGCAACAACGGTCAAAGAGGCTTAAACCTCACCCTCATATACCAACTCTTGCACTTTTGATGCTAGAATAAATTCTGGAAGATTATTACACTCAATTTGTATTCAGGACTGGTCTACCAGGGGGAATAGCTCTATATAACCTCAAATTTACTCTGTTTTTGGTTTTTTAAACAAGGGGCAACTGGGTGGGATTACACTCTATTTCCTCTTTCTTTGATCTGTTATTTGAATCTAAATTTATTTGGTACTATCGCCGGGCAATAAGTCATTATTGTGCTTAAAAGCATTCAAATTAAACTAATGATCCTTAATAGAGAGTTTGTAGAGGGAGTGCAATCTGTGAGTATCTCTAAGCATTAAGCAGCTCACTCATTTTTCAATGAAGTGGAAGTCAAAGAAAGCATCTAGCTGCTCATTTGCTCTTAAATTTGAGGTGCCTCTGGGAGAGCCTTTTCTAAATGAAATGCAGTTTACATGTTTATTTTCATCTTCTCATCCTCTGGTTTATTCATTTACTGTATCTGTCTCCTGGACATGGACAACTATAATCAGCTTTATGAATTGCATCTGTTTGAGAGGTCAGGGCTAGATTTGGTTTTCATCTGACATTAAATAAGCAGTTGAAAGTAAATGTTATTACACTCTTTGGTAAACCATTTGCATTTCAAACTCTGTCCCAAGGGCGTCAAACATATGTCACATGGGCCAACACCCCCCCCCCCCCCATTACTGTCCAGTCTAACCCATAGGATGACACAGTAGACATTAACAGTCAAGTGTGTCACTGAGTCTTGACAAGATGTTTTGATTGTAAAGTGAAAAACAGTTGCCTGTCACAAAATATTTGTGCCTTTGTGGTTTCACTGTAATCTGTCTATAAATTGTAATGCACATGTATGAATAAAAAGCTGAAGCATAATAGTGTTAAAATTACTCTCATTTTTCTTAAGAAATTTTCAGTTATTCATGGATTTTCAGGTTTATTGTTATTTGTGATAGGACAGTTTGTAAATGTGAACACCCCCGCTGGTAATTGCGATATTCTGTGTCTATAGTTTATATCTGGGCAGCCGTGGTTTAGTCCCATAACTAAAGGGTTGGCGGTTCAAATCCCATTCTGTCCTAGACATCTGCCAAGACACTTGACCCACCTTGTCACTTACACTGGTGTATGAATGTCTGGTGGTGGATGAAGGGGCCGTCTGGCGTGGAATGGCAGCCATGCCCCAGGGCAGCTGTGGATACATATGTAGTTTACTACCACCAGAGTGTGAATGTGAGAGCAATGATGTGAGGCACTTTAAGTACCTTGAAAAGCACTATAGAAATCAAATCTATTATTGTTATTATTTAGTGTTCAGTATTTATAGGTTATAGTTATTATACTCTCTTCTATCTTTTGATACTTTTTGATCACTACACTGTGGGGAGTTGAGTCTGGTAATTTCAGTTTTCTATATGCAATGCACATATGACTAAAACTGACAATAAAGCTGTTTTTGACTTTTTGACTTTTGATGCCATAATTTGGTATTATTTTACAGGCCAGCCTACTTAAGATCAGTCTGGGGTCCACGTGGCCCCTGAACTAAAATGTGTTTGATGCCCCTGATCTATACATATACATCTATAGGGACAATTTGATTTTTTTTTAAATTTTATATTTTACAAGGTTTATTATAAAAACAACTACTCGCATTAAAAATGATGTGCTGATTTGCATTTGAAGAACTTATAAAATTTTTTCTTTACTTTTAATAATTCTGTGTTTTGTATGGTTTTTTTTTTACAGAGGACCTACTTCCACCAGGCTTCCCTAACATTGACATGGGCCCTCAACTCAAAGTAGTGGAGCGCACTCGGACGGCCACTATGCTCTGTGCAGCTAGTGGTAACCCCGACCCAGAAATCACCTGGTACAAAGACTTCCTTCCCATTGACCCCAGTGCAAGTAATGGGCGAATCAAACAGTTGCGTTCAGGTAAGGAAAAGTCAAGCAATTTGTGATTACATTTTTGCATTAATTGTGCCTATTATCTACCTATGTTTTTTTGCCGAATTTTTATTTCACAGGTTGTTTTAGTGCTTAGCTTCAGAACGTGGGCGTTATGCTGTGAAACTAGGCGTTGCATTTACGTGAAGTCATAGCGAAGTCAGGCGAGATACTCCAGGTGAACAGGATAAAAAAAAAATAATAATAATAATAGAAATGACCATGAAACTTGTCTAGCTGATTGGTTCCAGTAAAATAATATATTTTGTATTACAAATTTTAAGAAATATTATCTGTAAATATGCAAATGAGGCATTATATCATTAAATATGCACACATTTCCAGAACAGAAATCTAAACATTAAATGAAGCCAGATTCAAAATTCTTGTTTCATTTTGTTACATATTAGAGTCAAAGGCTTTTATAGAGAGGATTTTGATATCTGTTTTTATTACTGCATAAATCAGACAGTCAGCAGCCATAAAAAAATAAATTTAGCCATGTTTTTAGGCATGAACTCTTATAAAAATCAAGCTATAAATGATATATAAACAAACCCCTCAGTAAACAGGAGTAAAACTGGACAGTTTGGTGGATGTAAGTGATACCGAAGTGGAGATTTATGATCAGAGTATGAGAAAAATACTCATTTGGAGAAAATGGCATTTAAAGATTTAACTAGCAGAATTTAAAGCATTTTTATTGGAAACAATTGCTCAAAAACAAAACCGGAGACTCAAAGTTTTACAACAATACCAGACATTGCCGACTTCGGTAAACGGACGAAACACGGCACGTCAGTTTGGATTGGTAACTTTTTGGTAAATTCAGGAGAAACTTACTGCACTTTAATGTATATTTTCTATACAGCAGCTTGAAATAACACACACTGAAGGAGTAAACTAGCCCAAAATCTCCAAATTGACCTCTGCATGACAAATCAATGTTTTTGCCTGGTGTGTGTGGCCTTATACATCAAAAAACACCAACAGCTTCACAGTGTAATGCCCATGTTCTTATACCCATAGATTAGCATTAACAGATCTACTGAAATTGGTGCGTGTCGCTCTGAATGAGGTCGAATGATTCATGGCATCTGTAAAGTGTGTCAAAGCAGACAATGAGAGCGAGGTCCATATTCTACTGACACAACTCAGTGGTGGGTTTGTTGTCTTGTTCCCATTGATTAAACCCCACTGAGAGGCCCAGTAAAGCAAAGTCTAATTATATAGCTAATTAAGTGCAGGCCCTGGAGTGGCCTGGGGCAATAAGGGGTAGATATTTTAGGTCGATGATTTGTCACCATTCACAAAAAATCCAATGACTTCCATTTGATTTTTTTCTTTTTTTTGCTCCAAACGTAAATCAGAGTAGATGTCACTAAATAAAGAGTCTGTTACTATTGAGCTCCTGCCCCAGTTGTGGCCCTCATAAGCTGTACACTCAAAAAGAATCAATTTGTCATCTTATTATTTATGCTTTGCCAAATCCGGTCCAAAGCTCCCTTAGATGCTTTTTACTCCAGATTTGTGGCACAGACCTTAAATTTATTTAATTTTTAAATAAATTCTGCTTCTGCTCACTTTCAATGGCGTATTATTCAGGAACTTACAGAGAACTTTTGACTTCAGTTTGAGGACAAAGAGCGTTCTTAAGGGATTTCTAGGGAGGAAGCTATTTAAGGTTATTTTTCACCCTCATTCTCATTTTCTTACACTCTCTGCCTTAATGTTATCAGGAGCATATTCTTAATGAAGATGTCACGGTGCTGCAGCGTTACCCTTCTGCACTGTCACAGTACAATGCAGTGGAACATTTAACATTCATGGTTTTGAGCTGCAAGAACAAAAACGTCACACATTGGTTGATGAGTATATTTTATCATAATGTGTGTATTTTTGTCACATAGTAGATCTAAACTTCAGACTTTAATGTGTAAATAGTAACTGCAGCTGATTTTTAGTATTATAGTACAGTGGGTGTTTAAAATGTCAAAATTTGAAGGTAGAAAAGATTAGGGCTGCACAATATATCGGAAAAATATTGATATTGCAATAACGGAGTGTGTAATATACATATTGCAAAGACTTTTTCATTAAATTTCTGTTTTCCACACCATGGGGTACCAGAGTGGTTTTCTCTACCACTCTAACATGGTAGTTTTTCGGGGATAAATACTTCAGTAATGCTACTGCTGCTGGTTGAATGCAAGTTTACATTTTATTAATGTTGAAAAGATGTGAATATTTTAAGAGTACAACTTTGTCCAAGGCCTGAACACTTATATTTTAAGATAAAATTTTTATATGCAGTATTTACCAAAGCAGGCATCAATGAGATATTTTTTACTGAAAGTTCTTACATGATAGTACTGTGGTAGTTTTGTTATTCTGAAATGCATCTGTGACATTTACACATTGTTACAGTTGTGTTCATAAGTTTACATACCCTGACAGAATACACATGGGACGGTCTTGGATGTTCCAACATGACAATGACCCAAAACACAAGAACAAGTCCACCTGTCATTGGCTACAGCAGAATAAAGTGACGGTTCTGGAGTGTCCATCTCAGTCTCCTGACCTCAATACCATTAAGCAATTTTTGGGAGGTCTCAAACATGCAGTTCATGCAAGAAAACCCAAAAACTTAAAGGAACTGAAGGCGTTTTACCAGAAGAATGGACAGTTTTACCATCTGAGAAAGTAAAGTACCTCATCCACAACAACCACAAAAAATGAAGCTGTTGTTAATGTTAAATATTAAGAACTAGAGTATGTAAACTTTAGATCAGGGTCATCTGGATAGTTTCTGTTGTTAGTATGATTTCAAAAGAGCAAACACATTTGTTTAATAATAAATAGATTCACTCAACCACTAACCACAAGTTACAGAAAAGTTTTTGTATTATCATTCATATTTTCTGAAAAACAAACAAATAATCATAAATTCTGATAGGGTATGTAAACTTATGATCCCAGGTGTATATGTGATTAAAATGACCAAATATTTGTTTGTGTCCGAGGGTCTGTGGTCGCAGCATCAGTAAGGTCTTGGACAGAATTGTGTCATTGATTGTATTAGTACAGTTTTTGTCTTAAATTATAAATAATTGAGTCAGCATACAAACAATTGGCTCATTTTGACATTGAACTCCCCCTTGGACACCTACTAAGAACAAAATATATATGTTTAAAGTTCGGCCCATGGAACATTTGGTGTTTCCAGTGTGTTGTTTCTTTTTCCAGTGGCTGCAATCATCACTACTTCAGCAAACTTTGGGAAAAACCAGTGAAAATTTATTATTATTATTATAATTTTCAAATTATAATTTTTTTTAAATAAAAAAAATAGAAAAAAAATAAATTAAAAAATAAAAAATAAATTAAAAAGAAATTTAAATAAAGAAAAAATAAAGAAAATGTATTATTTAATCTTGTTGGTTGGCCTAGTATGGGTTTGGTCACCTCCTCGTTTCACAGCAGCTGTTTTATTTGACAAAACTTGTTCTAATGGTCATCAAATCACATCTTAAGTGAAATAATGGAGGTGTCAAAACTCGTCATTAAAGGTACGGGGGGGAGGGTTCATTGTTAAATGTCGTCATCGTTAAGAAATGGTTTTCTTAGTAGATGAAATTGGCATTTATTTAGCTCAACCAGAAATATTGCAACATTATTGTGATCACAATGCCATACATGTCGCATATTGGAAGTTTTGCCAATATTGTGCAGCCCTAGAAAAGATAGAAATAGAATAAAATAGAAATATGCACAACAAGTGAAGTGAATGATGCTGATATTTGTGTTTCCTACTGTGGGTTCGGACCAGCTACAGTTGGCTGCACTTGGTCAGCGTCTGTTCTGCACCATTAGTCCCTCTGGTTACATATCATCACACTGAAGGCCAAGTCCGCTTTGAAAAATTGCTCTAATGGCTTCTGGGTAATTGACAACAAAATTCAGCTTTCTGCCTCATGTCTAACTTGTGGGTCATCTGTCTTTATCTGTTTCACAATCTCTTCAATTGTCTTTGTATGTCTTGTCTAACTGAAACAGGTTGCTGGTTTGTTCTCTCTTTCTCTTTGTGTGTTTTTTGTGTGTATTTGTGTCTGAAACTCAGATGTGTCTCGACGCACATGATAAGAGTCTTCAGTATGTTTCATATGTTTCATTTGGCCAACGTACATAGAGTAACACCAATTAAAACAGCATAAAACTAAATCAATAAATCAGAACTAAATATAATATGACTAATTCTGTGATTTTTTTTTTTTCTAAAACTCTAAACAGGTAAATCCATTGTAATTAAATAAATTCACTACTACCTGTTATAATGTCTCATGGTAATTAGAGTGAACAGCACGACTAAACTGCAGTTTCTTTAACTCCTGCTTAACAATAGCTTCTAATCTTAAACTAAACTATGTTGTTGTGTCCATTTTTTTTTTTCTGATTTCTTTTTTTCTTGTTATTTCGTTTTTCAGAAACCTTTGGTAAGTGTCTCGCTTAGCCCAGTGAGCCCGCCCACTCTCCTTGAAGCAGATGGCATAATTAAACTACTTTCCAAAATGCATGCATCCCCCCTGCTCTCTCCTTGCCCCATCCTCCTTTTTGCCACTCGTCCCCTATGTTCTGTTTCATATCTTTTAACTTTTGGTTTTTTTTGTTTTTTTTTTTACACACACTGTTATGGATTCCAACTTCATTTTCTTTCAACTCCCCACATCAGAATTATTGCAGAAAGGCAACTCAAGGACAAGCAGCAGCATGTGTTTGAGAGGCGGTTAAGCAGCACAGCTCACCTTTAAGCAGCACAATTTGGATTTTTTTAGAAGAAAAGACTTGCTGAGTAAGTCTTTTAAGGCAACATCCTGCTTGACAAATTCTTGTATAGTAAGTTTAACTTTAACCGCCTCTTCTACAATACTTAAATAACTTTACTCGGCTCTTCAGGGTCTTTACAGCCTTGTGCAAAGTTACACTAAAAGACAGATCCTGCTGCATTTAATTCAACCAGACTTTCGACTGCTTATGCCCTGTGTCACAGCTGTTTTTCTTTTTTTTTTTTTTGCTGTGCTGCAAGACAGCAGACTTTGAGGAAATAATTGGACTCTGTTTGACTCCAAGACAATTATGTCTATGCAGTCGGAGTCTATGATATTTTTAAGTTTCTGGTGAGTGGCTTAGAAAATACTTGGTGCCACTGATACGGTATCCATTACACATTGGTATTTTTTAAGATGCAGTTGAACGTCAGTTTCACAATGACAATAGGCCTCAGTCTAAAACAGTACATACTCACAAATCTGTGCTTAAACTCTGCGTACGATTGTTTGACGTACAAATCTGGGATCAGGGATGTAACGATATGAAAATTTCACATCACAGTTACTGTGACCAAAATTATTCTGTTTATATTAAAATTCCAGTATTGTTGAAATGTACTCAACGCGCCCCCTCAAACCCCCCTGAAACACAAAAAGACCTCATGTCCGAAGAGCTGCACATTTATTAAACAAAGATAATAAACATTGAAACAATATGTGCAAATTTAATTTACTCATTTTGAATTTGGTGGCTGCAGCACGTTCCAAAAGAGCTGGGACAGGGGCATGTTTTCCACTGTGTTACATCACCTCTCCTTTTAACAACACTCGATAAGCATTTGGGAACTGAGGACACTAATTGTTGAAGCTTTGAAGCTGTCATTGGAATTAGAGTTTGTACAAAAAATGTGAATAACCTGAACAAATATGAACAACCTGAAATGTCTTAAGAGAAGGAAATTCAATTTTACCAATATTCTTTTTTTTTTATATATATATATGTATATTTAGTTTTTATTTCGAGCACACAAAATCATCCAACAACAAAGAACAACACAACACCTACAAACAAAATGTTGGG
>JAPTGZ010000019.1:14674027-14685665 GCA_029814645.1 Fowleria isostigma
GATTACCATTAGAACCAGGTTCCATTTTTTCAAATGTAACAGATACTGTGATAGGTGGAGGTGACCACAACCCATACTAGGCCAACTAATAGGATTAAATAATATATTTTCTTTACTTGTTTTTATTGGTTTTTTCCTTTACTTTTTATTTGGTATTTATTATCATTTTTTAAAAATTGTTTTTAATAATAAAATGTTAAAAAAAAAAATTATTTTGTTTTATTTTTATTTATTTATTTTAATTATTATAGTAGTACATTTTCAGTGTTTTTTCCTGAGGTTTGTCAAAGTAGTGACACTTGTAGTCACTGGAAAAAGAAACAACACACCAGAAAAACAAAATGTTCCATAGGTAGCCCTAGTAACATATATATGTGTTGTTCCTAGTGGACATCCAAGGGGGAAAGAGTTAAACTAACAACTGGGTCGATACCAATAACAGTGGTATTTTCAATTTGGCTATTTAGTGTTTTGCTATTTATTCCCTATTTTTGCCATAGAACCAAAGAAATAAATCAGTGTTTCCAAGTCTTTCAGTCCTGTGTTGCATTACCTTTGAGTATCAAAGTAATGCATATACACTGATAAAGAAAGCTTTACATAAGCCACTGTCTTCGTGAAACTATGTCATATAGCCAATATCAGCCATTAAAGCTAATGCCGATGTTAAACTGGCATACTGGTGCATCCCTAGAAATGAGCATTTTTGCCGATTTTATTCACCCACAAGAGCAAACGTATCTTTTTTCAACAAACAAATTTGCTCATTTTAATGTAAACCATCTGCTTCGAGTGCAAGCCAGCCAGAGAATTTCCCTGATTGATTCCTGACTCATCGCCGTCTTTTGTTTCTTAACTGTTTATTTCTGCTAAACTTAATCAGGACTCGTTGAAGTCTAAATATAGGTGATGTATTTTAGGACCCTGTTTGGTACAACTATTACGTTTCTTCTCATGACTTAGCCTTAGGTTGAGTTCTTCATTGTTAGCAGTCATTCTAGACACAACTAAGGGTTTGATTTCAACAACATATCATAACAGCAGAGCCCGTGAATACAACCAGTCAATAATCTGCCAGTGCTGTCATCTAATATACTACCCAGAAATCATGTTATGATCCCTCTGAAAGAAGGAAACAAAAAAAAAAACCTGGTCTTTTTCTATCTTCCAGGTAGTATACATAGTATTGATGCAGAAAGACTGAGCTGTGATGTATGCATGTGCATGTTGGCCCTCCTACAGTTATATCTGCCTGAGTTTGAATGTGCTTGCATGTTCTGCTATGCATTTGTGTGTAACGTTGGGAAAGAAAGCTAGATTACACCTTATGTTCTTACTGGCCAAAGCAAAATCCTGCCATCTCTATTAGATGTTTGTCTTAAGGAGTCCTGAAGTTCAGAGCATCCCCTTTCAAAAATCATGTTGGTATCAGAAGTGCATTTGTTTTTTCGTGCAAAAAAAAAAAGAAGCTCCATTACATCTTATTCTAATGCGATCGTATGAATACACTTCCAATCTGATTGTTAATATTCACTGAAGGGATCACCACAGTGAGGGGGCTTACTCGCAGTATTATTTGGCTGCTTGTTGTCTACCTGTAAGACAATAGAAAAAAGTGACACACTCTGAAATCCCCTCAATCCACTGCCTTTTATTATTAGACACCCCTGCCATGATTCCTGTCAGTTTCCTTAAGGTAATAATTTCCATTTTGATGAGCCACCCATAGTGACTGTTTAGCATTGGCGCAGCCAAGGTATGTTAATATGGGCCGACCCCTGCGGCTTATATGTAAATGCCGTAGGCCTCAACCAGCAAGTGTGACTAAAGGATCTCCATACTGCGCCTGTGTCCTCAGGCAGCAAGAGGGTGTAATCTCAGCTTCAAGGTGACACTAAAGGCTGCACATTATTTTGGCTTCCCCCTTCATTTTGGGGCAGCAAAAACTGCCTCACCAAAATGGCCGATAATGTCCACCTTCTGACCTCTGTTTTTGGCACAAATCCCTCCACAACACCGCCCACTATTAGACTTAGTGCAGTACTCTGGCGTTCTCTCTCGACTGCTTTCCACCTCGTCCACTGTAAGGCTTCTTGTCTTTCTCTCCACATTGGGGCTTGAAACAAGATTATATGTTGCTATTAGTCCACATGCTAGGTATGTGTTTGTTTTATTTTTTCTCTCAATTCCAAATGGGCCGGCTGGGCTCCTGGTCTCTGTGAATGAGGAGCCTGTCCATGCAATTGGGATTCTTTATTTTTCTTTCTGTCATGTTGAAGGTAGAATAGCAGAGGGTATCTCACACACTCACTTACACCGCTTCTGAGAGCTTATCAGACTACTCGTATGACAGAGCTGCACGGTCCACTTGAACATTTAGTCATGTTATACAGGTCCGTTTCTAGCTAATGATAGCGAGTGAGTCATGCATGTGATAAATCTACAGATTTATTGTTGCTCACAAACCTGTCTACTGGGCTTTAAGCTTTATCGTTCCCTTTGTGAATATGTACGATTATATGCTACAGTATCAAGTATCCTCGGGGTCTTGATCTTCTGTTGGAACCAAAGACTAAATTTATTTATGTGTCGGACACACAGTGCATGCTGTTGACAGGTAGATTGCCCCCGTTGCCCATATCCTCGTTTTTCAAAGTAAAGTCTATATATTGAGAGGGCTCCCTACTGCCACAGTACCTGGAAGCATAGCAGTTTTGTGTAATGGTTTGGCAATTGAACTAGCTATTGTGATTGTTTAACTTCTCAGTCATATGATAAATAAAGTCTAAACCAGGGGTGTCAAAGTCATTTTACTCCAGGGGTCACATTCAGCCAAATTTGATCTGAAGTGGGTTGGACCAGTAAAACAATAACATAATAATATATAAATGATGTAAACTCCGACTCCTTTCTCTATGTTTTAGAGTGAAAAATATAAAACTGCATTATAAAAATGTTTACATCTACAAACTATCCTTTAAGACGTTGTGAATAACATAAAAATATGTGTAATTATAACAATATTATGCTTCAGTTTATCGTTTACACACGTACATTATAACTTACAGATCTCAGTGGATCTACAAATACATAAAATATTTAGCAACAGACATATTGTTATGCTAAAATTGCACTTACTTCTCTTAAGACATTTCAGGTCATTCATATTTGTTCAGGTTATTCACAATTTTTGCAAAATTATACATTGTTTTGCTGTAAATACATACATTTTTTTTACATTTACAAAGAGAAAATTTGGAGTTGTGAGTATTTATTGGATATTGTGGTAGTATTTTACCGATTTAACCCACTTGAGCTTGAATTGTTCTGTATGCGGCCCCTGAACTAGAATAATTGTTAATATCTTTGTGTAATTTTAGCATTTCACAAAGTCATCCCAACGACAGACTGGACCCTTTTGCGGGCCAGATTTGGCCCCCGGGCCACATGTTTGACACCCCTAGTCTAAACTAATGGTTGACTTTCCTGCTGAAGTGGCTGCTGAAATAGTCTTCCAGACCACAGCTACAGTAAACGTTGTCACCATTTGGCTGGTGTTAGTTCCCACGTTGCTATAATAGTATAGGTAGCTAAAGGTGAACAGAGACATCTTCCTGTGGGGAAACCTCATTCACTCAGCCACTACAGCTCCCGGTCCATTGGCTGACCAGAGCCCCTGGGAGAGAAGAGCACCATTAGACACACCTTAATTGGCCATTTTCCCCCCTCAAAAACAACAACAACAACAAAACCATAGACCCTGTTTGCCCATTTCAATGTTCACCAGTCTACTGAATTGGAGGCAAAACTGATGCAAAACCAAATTACAGTTTAAAAAAAGAAAGAAAAAAAACATCTAATAGTATTGATGCATACCTCTTTGTTGAACACAGCTGCACTCTGGTACTGTTTATGCTGTTCAGACTTAGTTTTTTTTGTGGATTTGTTCAGTTTGATTTGTTTGATTTCATTTCTTTTTGTACGTGTGTGTCTGAAACAATGCTATATTGGGAATGAATGGCATGCTTGGATGGGTTTGGGTGACATTTTTGGATTGTATTGGTTTTCCGGTGACTGCCCAAGTGGATGTGGGCGCACCTATATATGTCACTCATGCCATAGCCACACCCATGCATGTCTATGTGAGGAATGGGCTGCCCTTTCACTTTGTTGTTTAGTTAGGCATTTTTTCCACAAATTAGAATCCAGAGATACATTTTCTATCCCCCATGTAATGGACTTTTTTTTTTGCCCTTTTTTAATTCAACATGTTTTTCAATTAATCTTCCATTTTGACTTCATGACTATGCAATTACTCTGTCATGATGATAAGAGCATGATATCTCAACCAAAAGGTCGTATGCTCTTATTTAATTTTATTCCCCCTCATAGTCAGGGTAGAACAGGTTTAGATTTTAATGCTCTGGATTTTTTTTTTTTTTTTTAAGAACCTCACTGTCTCATGGGGATATTTTTATTACAAACCCCAATTCCAATGAAATTGGGATGTTGTGTAAAATGTAAATAAAAACAGAATGCAATGATTTACAAATTATTGAGTGTTGATAAAAGGAAAGGTGATGTAACACAGTGGTAAATATGCCCCTGTCCCAGCTCTTTTGGAACATGTTCAAAATGAGTAAATATTTGCACCAGAAAAACCAAAACAATAAAGTTTATCAGGTTGAACATTAAATATCTGGTCTTTGTAGTGTATTCAATTGAATATAGGTTGAAAAGGACTTGAAAATCATTGTATTCTGTTTTTATTTACATTTTACACAATGTCCCAGCTTTATTGGAGTTGGGGTTGATAGATTATTAATTCATGGAAATTTGGCAGAAAACTTTGTGTTACAATGAGCATTTTCTAAAAATTCTGGTGTTTTGGCCCTCAAGGTCAGGTGATGTCTCGCCCATTGGAATAACTTTAAGGGCATGTAGAGTAGATCAGAGTGGTTCAGTATGGATCTAGATTACCCATAAATTCCTTTTTTTTCCCCAAATATTAAGTAATACCAACTATAACATGGCTGTTTGAATCCAAAAACAATAGAGTCAATAACGCCAGCCAGCTTTTATTTAGCCCCTATGGACTTCCTGTCAGCATTCTGTCTGTACACCTTAGTACACAGGTCAGTACCTGTCAGTTTCCTGGTTGTAGACCCCGCCCCCTCCTCCCAGAGTGTGTGTAGGTGATATTTGTGCCCTTAGTTTGTCGAAAAAAGTCCGACTGTCCCATGCAACGATCATATATGAATCCCATTTGGATCGACACGGTGTATTTTGGAATGCTTCTTATCCTCGATGCCCCTCCCAGTCTCCCTCCTGAACCCGCCCCCTTCAGTTCACACCCACCCCACACACACACACACCTCACATCCGCCCACCCGAGGACTTTACATTTGCATTCAGGTGCAATGTTTAAGGTGGGGAGGAGGGGAGGTGTAGATGGTTCTTGCTTTTAAGCCCCAGTGTGTGAGACCTCCAAACCCACTTTAATCCATAGTCTTTAATTTTTTGTTTTTTTTCCTTTTTGGTTTAGAATCACAATCTCCTTATTCTCTCCCCCACTTATGCCTTCCTCCTACTTCCCTTTCTCCAAATACCCCAGACCCTCCAGTTCCCCTTTGCGTACTGTACAGTATGTCTGCGTGTTCATTGGTCACTGTCTGTCTGCCTGTGTACCTCTGTCTGTCCTCTCGTCTGTTGTCTTGCTGCTTGAGTCTGTTTTGTTCTGCCTTGTGTCTTGTCTCCCGTCCCTGTCCTCCCTGTCTTCCCTGTCTTGTCTGTCTGTCTGTCTGTCTGTCTGTCTCTAAGCCAGTTCTTCCATTAAGTTCATCTTTTTTTTTCTTTTACATCTGCGCTGCTTTTCCTCTCTGTCTCTGACCTTCTTTGCATCCCAACAAACATCCTGACAAGGAACAAATATACATGAAAACAGTGGTAAAGTTTGTTAAAGGCGGTGACTGAATGATAAAGATTATGTTGGTAAAAGCACGACTTAAAATATATACATGATAAAGCTATGCTAATGCTAATTTTTACATGTTGCTATGATACAATGAGTAGGTTTTCTCTGACCCGATAGAGCCCATATATGGTCATGGCCAAAAGTTTTGGGAATGACACAAAGGGATTCTTTGCTTGAATGCAATTTATTTGTCTAAAAAAAGTCATTAAACCTATAGAATTATTTTAATTATTCTTCACTGTACCATAGAAATGTATGGAAATTAAGGCGAGACACAGCAGGTAAAAATATAGATTTTTCTTGCAGTGGTCAATCTGGAGATGTTTAGCAAGTTTACTGTGTCCTTTCAAACTGCTATAAAGACAACATTGAAAATATACATTAAGATGTATTTTATTACAGTTTGTTTACTTGTGGCAGTAATTTTCTCCCAAATTTACCAAAAGGTTAGCATTGGTCTGTTTACTGAAGTCTGTCACGATCAGTCTATGAACACCAAACTTTACACTTAAACACTTGGCAGTATTTTGAAGATATTTACAGAGGGATTTGTTTATAAATTATTCCTGGCCTGATTTATGTGACATTTTGATAAAAAAAAATATGGTGAAAATTGATTTTTTTTAAGGCTATGGACAGTAGTATATTTGGATTTCTTAGGTAATGAAAGCAGATATCCTGAAATCCCTTTGTCATCAACTGAAAATATATGCAAAATTGCACATATTTAATGAGATAGATCCCAATCTGCATAATAAAACATACAAATTTCCAAATGTAATAATTTTATTTTATTTTTTTTTGTAGTTGTGTAAATAATCAACTGAGGAAATTTCATGGAGATATCTATTATTTTAAAATTTTACCCTATTCACCTAGACTTTTTTGCCTTTGAAAAAATAATAATTGGGCAGCAACTTTTATGAAAACAAACCTTGTGTCATTCCCCAAACTTTTGGCCATGACTGTACAAGAAAAATATCTAAATTATTATTATTTCTGCATCTCAATTTGACTTGGGAAACAAATCAAACAATTAGATTTCCCCATCTTAGTAAATGCGAACCCTACATAATGCAATTTCTTTAGAATGTCATTCTTTTATTGCGTTAGCGTTGCATCTGCCCAGTAGTTGCATGTTACTTTCTGTCAAACGCTTGTTGGGATGCGTCTCATGAACACAGTGTTTTTTGCTAACCCATATCTCTTTCATTTTCTAACTCTTGCATACTGTACACACGCACAACTCATGCTTATACTGACACAAAAAATATATACATTTAATTTATATATATATACGCACACATTCAAGTATACACTACTTTTTACGTCCTTCCTCTGCGTCTCAAGATCATTATCAACCTCCTTCCACTCAAATTCCAACTCCTATCCATGAAGTTTGAGGTCCTCCCTGTCTCCCTCTTATAGCTATCATTCTCCCCTTACTCATCTTCCTCTCTCTTTCCCTTTCCCTCTGTCTCTCTGTCTTGTTCTCTGGATTTCTACTTCTTATTAATCCAGCTCTGTTTCTTGACTCCAACACTCTGTGATAATAATCTCTTAAGCAACAATAGTTCTATTTATTTGTAGGCACACACTCTGTTCCTCTACTTATTCTGTGTTAACTGGGACTGCGATGTGACAATGTGCCACCATCACATTTTGTCACATTAGCTGGAGAAAAAAAAATAAAAATAAAAAATTGTTTACACAGCATTGAAGCGGGTTACCCCCCCTTTACCCTCCTCCAAACCTCCCCCTTTCTTTTTCTTCCTCTGTCACTCTTTTGCTCCTCTTCTCTCCTTTTCCTCAGATGCTCTATCCTCTGTCTTGTATTTTCTTCTTTCCTTCTCCAATCGTCTTTTGTCTGGGCATGCTAGCGACCCTTCAGTTATATTCCTCTATGCATTTTATCTCAATTTTTATATCTGATTTTGTTATCATTTACTCCTTAATTTACCTCGGTCTATTTATGCATGCTGTCTGTGAAACTGATAGCTGCATCTATCAATGGAACCGTGTCAGATCTTAATAAGGCTTTGTCCAGTGGATCTACCCTAAACCACAAAAATCTGATTAAAGTTTCTCATCTTTAAGATAAGTAGGTAGTAGAGACAGGTGTCAAGTACAAACCGTATGTGGGAATGTGTTTAGAGACTTTGTAGAAGATTATCTATAGTCCAGTAACCCTACACTTCCTGTGCTGTGGGAGAAGCCTGTAATGGCCTACTTCCTGCTTGCCATGAGTGCCTGAAAGGACAGGAAGTTCCAGGTTGCCATGTTGGCCTAATGTGATACCATTATCACATGGGCTTTACCTCACACCTCCATACTTCACGATCAGGTTATTCTTTAGTGGATATCTCAGCAGTTCAGTTCCAAAGATGAGAAACTCGTAATAGATTTTTGTGTCTTTAATTGTGCTGTGATGGGTCAAATATTGGTCAATGGAACCTTGTTGCTATGAATCGTTGCTTAATTGTTAATCTATATTGTTGTTGAAGCAGTTCTGTTAGTTTAGTTCCTTCTCATTATTTGTATATTTTTTATGTTTTGAAAAGTCTACTTATTTTTATTTTGTGTTTCAGTTCACATTTACCATGTTGAAACTTTTATGTTAAATATTTTCTTGAGAAGGGTCCATTTTCATCGGTCTCTCTTGTTACCTCTCTCTTTCTCTTTTTTTTGACTCCCTTGCCCTCTTTTGTCATCCTCTCCCCTTCCTCATGCCTCCTCCCAGTCCGGCGGGTGCCTCCTCGCTTCTCCATACCACCAACGAGTCAGGAAATTATGCCCGGTGGCAGTGTGAACATAACATGCGTGGCAGTGGGGTCACCCATGCCTTACGTCAAATGGATGTTAAACTCAGAGGACCTGACACCGGAGGACGAGATGCCAGTGGGCAGGAATGTTCTCGAACTGAGCAGCGTCCGTGAGTCAGCCAACTACACCTGTGTGGCCATGAGCAGCCTTGGAATCATAGAGGCAGTGGCACAGATCACTGTTAAATGTAAGCGATGACGATGCTGGTTAAGACAGGTAGCTTTGTTACAAAAGAGTACAGAAACCTAGCCTGGCTAACCATCCCATTTTCTAATTGGGGGGGCTTGAATCTAAATATGAAGGCAGGAGTGACATGCACCGAGTAAACCAATCACAGATAAGACAGTCATGATGCTTTTGTCAGAGAAACTTAAGAGTACAGGGTGGGATCTGATTCAATCTTTAGGTTTGAACCCCAACCCAGTGTTTCTCAAACTGTGGGGCGGGCCCCTCAGGGAGGGTGCGAAGGCTTGCCGGGGGGGGAGGGGGAATTCTCCTGGGTGTGTTTCTTCTCCAGGTTAGAACATGTAGCAGGTGTATGAGGATGGGATTTACAGTTGTTGATAGGTGAGACTTCCAAACCCCCTGGGTTTAGTCAAAATCTTGTTTACATCAGTTGTTACCATGGTGAGGAGTTGTCCAATGGGCACACACATATAGAGCACAGTGCCCATCACCCTCAAAATCAAGCCAGCATGCCCCCTCAACCTCCTCTCACAATTTCTGAATGTGGAAATTGTCTAGTTTCTTATGTTCAAGCAAAAATCTAAGTTGTTTTTAATTTGCACAACAAATTATTCAAGAAAAAAGCAAAACGTATTGTTAAAATATTAATATTTTTATCAACAAAAGTTTGCACCACTGTTACAATGTTGTTGGGGTTGAGGGGGGGTCTGGAGATTTTTCCTCCTCCAAAGGGGGGCCCCCCACAGAAAAAGATTGAGGACCACTGCCCTAATCCAACAGTTATAAAGAGATTTACGGACTTGGAACTGACTTTGACTCCCAACAAAAAAAAGTTTGTGCAAATGTCACATTGCAAAACACTCACCCCCAAGACTTGGCCTGTGATTGGCCTGGTATGAAATAGATCCCGCATAATCAACAGTGAATGGAGCAGTTCTAGACTGTTTTTCTCAGTATTGAATACATTCAGGAAACAGGATGGCTGGCCAGGCTACCAGAAACCTACAGTTACAAAATGCACTGCTGTTATTTGCTTAATGATGTTCTACTTTTTTTTACCCAGATAAATGACTACTTACCTCTTTTTTCCCTGTCTTGTCACCATAACAGCTCTTCCCAAGCCCCCAGGTACCCCCGTGGTTACCGAAACCACTGCCACCAGCGTAACCATCACCTGGGACTCTGGCAATCCAGACCCCGTAACTTATTATATCATCCAGTATCGAGCCAAATCTCCTGACAGCAAGTATGAGACTGTGGATGATATCACTACCACACGTTACAGCATTGGCGGCCTCTACCCCAACACAGAGTATGAAATCCGTGTCTCTGCTGTTAACACAATTGGGCAGGGTCCTCCCAGCGAGCCAGTAGAAACTCGGACTGGTGAGCAAGCCCCTGCCAGTCCACCGCGAAATATCCAGGCTCAGATCATATCCCAAAACACCATGATGGTGCGCTGGGAAGAGCCTGAGGAGCCCAATGGGCAAATCAAGGGCTACCGTGTGTATTACACAATGGACGACTCCCAGCCCATTCATCTGTGGCAGATCCACAATGTCCAGGATAGCATCATCACCACTATCCAGAGCCTGGTTCCTCAAGAGACCTACACCATTAAAGTCCTAGCTTTTACATCTGTAGGTGATGGACCCTTCTCAGAGCCCATACATGTCAAGGTGCTGCAAGGAGGTAAGGATATAACTGAATATGAAACATTTGGCCAATACTGAAACCTTGACTTTATATCCTCTTCCATAAGTTTTGTACTCTAAAGCCAAGAGCTGCAGAAATTTCCCATGCAATGGAGTTTGTAAGTTTAAAATAAGTTGTACTAAATCTGGTGGAAGTTGCATCTGTTCTCCAAACTTCCATCCTAAGGAGGGAAAAAAAAACACCAATAGCCGTTGAGTAACATCTTCAGCTTTTTTTATGCATACACAGCACTTTTCTGAAAGTTTCCACAGTTGGTAGCAAATAGGGAAGATTTTCTCTCCTGCTGTGTAAGAATCACCCACACATCTGCGCCCTCTTGTAAATGATGACAAAAGTCTGTTTGATAATGACAGTCTGAAAAAGACCAGTCAAATCTAAGAACCGGCATCTGAAAAGGTACCAATTTCAGCTTCAGACCTAGATAAATCCTTTCAATCCCTGCTATGATTATGTATATCTAAACCCACAAAAAGGAGGAAGACTTATACAGACATATACTATACAGACTTGTACTTATTGTTGGAGAATATGCTATTTTATTGCACTCCACTATATTTCTTTCACATTCATTTAATCTCATCATTGGTCATTTAACCCATAAAGACCCAGCACTACCTTTGTGTCAGTTCCCAGATGAAATGTTCTTTTATATTTAACCTGTTTTAACCCATAAAGACCCAAACATCCACCATGTACCAAAGTCATTTACTAATATAAACTGTTTAATCTCTATTTTCCCACTAATCCATGTAAATAATTGGTGTAAAATACAGTTATTCATCTTTTGATGGTCATCAGATATGACCCATTTGGACCTTCAGAGGCTCTGTAGTTACCATGGAAACTCTGTTATCTTCTACAGCATTGATTCACCAGTAAAACCCACGGAGTTGGATCAATGACAGTGGATGGACACACTGGGTTTATGTTCAGTTAATG
>JAPTGZ010000019.1:14687997-14698725 GCA_029814645.1 Fowleria isostigma
TAATCTCATAGAAGTACATTATTTTGTTAAATAATGAGTTTTTTGAAAACTACAACTTTATTCTTATGGTATTATGACTTTATTCTCAAAATATTACAACTTCATTCTCATAATGACAAGCGGTTTTCTTTTCTTATGTGGCGCTAATATGACGTTGTAGGATCTGAGCCAGTTTGCCGTTAATGTGTCGACATATACAAAGACACAAAGAGCCTTGGCGGTTGGAGTAGACTCCCTTTAACACATTTTCTGTTTCTACTAGTGCAACTTGTTGGCTGTACCCCCCACATCTGGTCTGTGGGGGCTTTGGAACAACCACTTCACAGTTCTTTTTTTTGTTACTGCTGAGCAACAGAGCTACACAGACAGTGCAGAGACACTGAGGAGAGCGCCAGTTGCATGCAACACTCACTCCTGCCCAGCGGGGGTGCTGTTGAGAACTGTTCACTGCACAGTTTTCATCTTTAAATACGTCCAGGCATGAAAATAACTTTATGTCCATCAAGCCCCATTTCTGTCTTGGCGTCTCTTGAGTCTCTGTGCACATCATCACCTGTCAGTACGGTGTGTGTTTGTGAATTTTCCTACCTCTGTTTTGTGCATTTGATCTTGACCAGTTAACTGCAAGCTGATTGGATTGGATACGCTCCACTCTTCCTCTTACATCACCCTATTCCAACTCTGTTTCTCTTTTTTGCCACTTGTTCCCCTGTGCAATGGAACAAAAGCTCTCCTTGGAATGGCTTGACATCACCTTGCTCACTTTGTGTCCTCTTCCTTTTATGTTCAGTCTTTTGAAAAAGTTTTTGAGTTTTTGAGTCTTTTTTTATTTTATTTATTTATTAATTTCTATTTCTTTCTGGGTTATACAAAAGAATATTGGTTTGACATCACTTCAAATAGTAGCTTGCTGCTGTTTTCTTCTCCGTGCTGGGTCCTTACATGAACCCCGAGTCTCCAACAGCTACAAGCAACTACAGCACAATAGGCAGAGCAGCAAGTACACACAGCGCTGACGTAGACGTTCCCACTGACCAAATATGGGTTTTTCTCAAGATTCTGCTTGAGACAAGGGACTTTTTCATCCAATTTCAGTACATGTAGTTTATCTTGAAATTTATTAACTTTTTTATCAGTGTTATGAGGTTATCAATTCAGGAAATTTCCCTATATCAGTGATTATTTTCTGAAGATTTCTAGATGTTCTTTGGACAACATTTGGTCTTTTCTGTCTATCTTTCTCTATAGTCCTTGTATCCCTGGTTTTTCTCAAGTAATGTTTTTTTTTCTCATGTTTTTCTAAAAAGAGTCCCTTTCTGAAGCAGGTGTGAGACATATTGTATGCATTGCTTTCTCACTGCTCAGGTCAAAAAATTACAGACTAAGACAGACAAGCAAAAAGATTTTCCACAACACAACACAATAAATAACTTGATCTTTTGGATGCTTGGAGGTAAGTGATTGCTTTCAGTGCAGGGGATTCAGTCTGCCATATCTTGTCGTAAAAAACCTGTTGAGGACCTCGACATATAATCCAGTTATCTGGGAGCATGGTAGAATTGGAATGGTAGGAGCGTGACATGGATAAATAATTAACTGATATGTCTGTGGCTTATACAGGTCAGATATAGCATCACATCCATGCATCACAGCCACTGAATAGCCTCATGACATATATAGCTTGCATCAAATGCCATCACTGTGCAATATTACATAGACAGTTAAGCATTGCTTTATGTGCAATCTTGACTCCTGGCATAGTTATGACCGTGTGCTGCTTACAGCCCCACAGACCCATTTTACCGCTGATTTAAACCCACTCCATTGTATGGCAGACTGAAACCCTTTCTCATCATGTAAAAAGAAAGACAGACAATATGATTTCCCTGTTTGCTTTGTTGTCCATTATGTGTGGTACAAAAATGTTCACAGATTGTTCAAGTGTGTGCTCAGTCCAAGCAGCATTACCAGCGGCTATTGTCATGGGGACCACTTTGTCGAGAACTCATGAAAAGTCACTACAAAAGATAATTGTCTCCTCCAACCAAGTCCCTATTTGCTCTGCTGTTAATGATCCCAAGTAACATTTTAAAATTAAAGAGCATCTCAATCATTTTCATTGGCTTGTTGCAGTGCTTATTAGCGGCAGTCTGGAAAAAAAGCCCTCTTGATATAACTGACAAGTGGCCCTCATTCAGAAGCAAGGCCTGCTGGGTATGCTGCCACAGCGAGAGCAGGTTGAGACACAGTTTTTTCAGACCGTTCAGACGTGGCCGGGCTGGGTCCACAACCAGAGAGTCGGGAGCGCTCCCAACATTCCTTTAGCCGACATCCGCTCACAAAAGCGTGGTAACAGGACCTGAGATAGACCCCGGGAGTGGGTGTTAGGGGACTGCAGGGCCCCAGAGTGGCAGATAAGAATCCCATTTCATAGCGTCAGAATTAATTTCATGCTTTGCGATGAGCTATGAGCCAGGCCCTTGGATTGTCAGGCTTTGTTACACATTTAGATTATACCTAGAACCTGCCAGTAGCCAGTCAAGTGCTATCTCTCAAATTAAAGTGGCAGATTCTAAATCCTCTGTATTTAGCCAAACAAGCAGTTTAGCTCCCCCACTTACTGTAATTGCAAGAGGTTTTTAGATATATTGGAATATCTGTGTGAGCCCTACCACGGACATTTGGCATCGCAGGGGATTAATTCCATAATGATCTACAAATGCGAACATCCTGTCATTTGAAGCCTGCAGATGAAAATACAATTGAAATGCAGGCATGCTTACACACTGATAGCAAGAGCATTGACAGTCCGTGTCATTTCAGGAGTCGACAACAGACACTGAGTAATGGTCTCTGTAGCCTAATTGTTAGCATTAATGTGTGTAATTCATATCCACTGAAGATGTCGCACTAAAAACACTTTTAATCTGAAGGTAGTCATAATGATTAGGTATGCCACTGGTACTTGACACTGCCGACTTTAGAGCCAAAGCTCCCAGTCATATCACAACAAGACTTGAAAGTCAAACAGTAGCATATGAATGGGACATGACTAATTATTTGTCAAGTAGCATTTAGAAAACTCTTTCAGGGAAGCTTCAAAAGAACCTCAAGTGAAGCATTAGCTGAGTCTCTTCTTTTATGGTTGTATAGTTCTAGTATCCATAATCCTACCACCGGCCTTCATAGGATATGCACTTTATTAAATCCGTGCCCCAGTCAAGTCTTAAACTGTTATCGGGCGTGAGGATGCCTGTGCACTGTGATAGCCTGGCCCCTGTCAGATTCACAGCCCTTTTCCACACCACAAAGATTGAGAACTGAGCAATCACTCTTGACGTGGAGAGTTTGCAAATACAATATGAGCAGAGGAAAGAAGCTGAAAGGCTCAAAATCCACTAAGACCGTAAGTAAATAAGCCCATTGGACACAGAGAAGGGTTTGGTAACTGTAGCTGAGGTCCTGTCCTATTTGTTGTGTGCTGGAACATTCAGTCTTCAACTGCGTGGAGGTCTCTCTTGTAGTCAAAAGCCCTGTTTGTTTATTTTAGATGTTCTATTTTTTTTTTTTTTTTTTTTTTTGAGGGGGGGGGGTTAAAGCCGGTCCACCAAAAGTGACAGTGCCGTCAGAGCGGTATCATTAAACTTTGATGAATATAGCAATACAAGCGTCTCCTCTAGTCATGCATCTTCTCTCCCAAGTCTCAAAATGGCAGCAGGTTTCACCACGATACATAGGCGCGGCGCTATGAAATGGGATTTATTTCAGCAAATTGTTCAGCAAGAAAGGTGTGTCCATGGCCAAGTGGAGAAGAACAGAATATTTTAGGAGTGAGTTTTCCACTTACAGCGTCCCCTCTCACAGTCGTGTGGACCCTCCGGCCCAAAGATACATGAGAATTAAACAGTCCTGGCTACAGCACAGAGCCAACCCTCTCCCTCCCAAAACGAGTGTGACGTTTCAGTGAGTTTAAGTTAAAGACATTATTTACCGATTCAAAAATGGGCATAGCTAAATATTTAAAGCAACTGGCGCGCTCTATGGGAGGGAAAGTGTTACGGCTCACTGACTATAGAGGAAAGCCTGCTCTGTAGTCAGGTGCTGGTGGTAAGAAAGTCTTAAAAATGTATATTTGTGGGAGCCAGGTACGTATGATGCAGACAATGCTTGTGATTTTTGTTCTTCTTTTTGTTTGTTTCTTTTTTTTAAAAAAAAAAAGAAGTTAAATGTTGTTATTTTCAGTTTATGCAGAGTATTTGTGTTTTTTTTTTTCATGTTTTCTCATGAGTTGTCATTTTGAACCTTAACTGTTGTTGTGGTTCTTTCTTTCGAGTCATTTGGGTTACAGAGAAATTCATTTCCCAGTACCCTCCTTCAGTTCATGATTTATTTCTTCAGTCTTTGTTTTGGAATGAGAACATGCTGCTTGTTTCAACCGGTTTCTTTTGACATTTTTTTTCCCTAAGTTGCTGTGTGTGGAATGCAGTTTTGTTTTTTATTTAATTATTTTTTAGTTTTTTCTGAGGGCATGTCATTTTGGTTTTGATTTCTGCTGTCTATATTTACATATATTTTTTCTTTTACCTTACATAACAGAATGTAATAATGAACTGGGCTTGTTACACCAAGATGGAGGAAATGCCTTTTTCGCACAAAACTATTGTAGGCGATATAGTAAGCCAGACCTTGATATATAAATATTTTCATACGTTTCTTTTTATCCCTATAATACCAAACTCTGGATGAGACATGAAACATTTTATCGCTCCTTGCACAGCACACTCTGGACGAGCACAAGCTGTGTAAGAGCTTGGCAAAGATTAGAAGCGAAAAGCATTGAGTTTGATTTAGAAGGTTCACAGATGTGTAGGTTTTAATATGTTTTGGAGGAACATAGTCACTGTTTGTGAAAGTCTTTATACAGCTACAAAATTAAAAGCAAGAGACTACCCTTGGGAAAAAATGTGTAATTAACAGCAAAAAATTAAAACATGTTGTAAATGACGGCTCATTTTTCAGTCTATCTAGTAATGGATAAAATATTCCAAATCCGGTCTTTACAGTATATTCATTCTTGTAGCACGCGAACTGGAAAGCCACTTAACTAAGTAGTTTGTGTAGTTACATATGGGAGTGATGGTCCGTTCAGACCTTATCCTCAGGTCCTTATTAAAAAGTGATCAGGACAACAGCCTTTGCCTATGAGCCATAAATGAACATTGGATGTGGTAATCCCAGGCCATCTGGTACTGTATCAGGTTCAGACTAGTTATCATGGAGCACTGGATTATGGAAGCCTACATATCTCAGGTTAACGATATGGAGCACAGCGGCTATCAGTGATGACGTGTTTGAAATCGAATCGGCTCAGAAATCTGCCTCCACCTGTAAAATGTTTGGCGACTGATGGCATATATTTCAATAGTAGCCAAGCCGCTTTATTTGTATAACAAAGTGCTGTACAAATGGAAAAACCACAAAACAAAAAGACAGTAGAACGGCTGTGGCGCAGGTGGAAGAGCGAGTCGTCCAATGATCAAAGCATCAGCAGTTCGAATCCCGCCTCCAACTGTCAACATGTTGAAGTGTCCTTGGGCAAGACACTGAACCCTTAATTACTCCCAGTGAGGCCTGGTAGAGCCTGGCATAGTGGCAGCCCACTGGTGTATGAGTGGGTGAATGTGAAGCTTGTATTGTAAAGCACTTTGAAAACCATTAATGTGTAGAAAAGAACTATATTGGTGCTTACCATTTACCATGGAAACAAAGACCATACAGTTCTCATGCTGGATTAAATACCAAGTAATAAAAGTGACCTTAAAGGGGTGATGTTTTGCTAAACCCACTTTTCTTAGCCTTTGGTACATTAAGTTGTGCATTTGTGGACCCTGATAGTTCATAAAGTTGGAGTTTGTACCTTCCAGGTGCTGCAGATCTATCTTAATATTAATTTTGGCAGAAATCGAGTGGATTTCTACAACCCATTTTAATTTCTTCTTAATCTGTTACATCTATAAGTAGTTACATTTTACATTTGCATATACAAAGTCAAGACTTCTGACAAACATCTCTCAGAGTACGACATCAGCAGTGGCGGTTGTTGTCCATACAGCTAATTCCTGGTGCGGTTTTAAACACATCTAAAGCATATTTACACCTAATATTTCTACACATTTGCAGAGGAAAGACATGTCCAGACCTTTGACACCGTAACTAGTCAGTCTGATTATGATTTTAGTGAATTCAAATAGATTTCCAGGTAGTTTTACTGGTGGCACTAAACACTATGCTAGTTCATTTGCTAATTTCCGGCTCAGTTTTAAATGCATTTAAAGCCTATTTAGACTAACTTTTTTTGACACAATGCTAAAAAAACACCTTGCCACAAATTATAGAAGGTAAATATGTTTAAACTCACCTTTCTTGGTCTCGATCAGGTTTCCCAAATTCACGCAGTTGAGGATGACCGTGTTAAATGCTATGTGGCTAAAGGCTAAAGTTTCCAATTGTTGCCATTATTGATTATAAATTATAAAACATTTGTTATAGCTAGACCAGCGTACTGTATCTTGAAAACTGCAAAGATAGCTGAACAGCACAGTCAACATTCCGGAGGGGGTGGGGTGTGAAGTGGCTCATTGTATTTAAAGGGCCAGTGCTCAAAACCACCTGTCGATCGTCATTAGTCAAAAATGGCCTTGAAGATGGACCTGTGGAGTTGAATTAATGAAGAATTCAGACTTAAACATAGCATTTACAGTTTACGTAAACCACAAGGAAATGTTTAAAAATGGAAAAACTCCATTCTAAAAAAAAAAAGTAAAATATCACCCCTTTAAAAGTTTCCAGAGAATTAGCCTTTTTGACATGGGAGGTAACCCATTCCAAAGTTTAGGTGCCAGCACTGAGAAAGCTCGGTCACCTATTCTCTAGTTTTTAGCCTAGTTTTGGACATGACAAGGAGAAGCTGATCTGCAGACCTCATTATTTAAGAGGTCAGAGATGTACTGAGGTGCCAAGTCATTAAGGGATTTAAAAACAAACCGTAAAATTTTAAAATTTATCCTTAAACCAACAGGCAGCCAATAAAGAGAAGCCATGATGGGAGTGATGTGCTCATATTTATGTGCACCTTAGAAGTCAAGTAGCCACATCTTGAACAAACTGTAGGCGTAGAAGCGACCTGTGTTTGACCCCAGCATACAGCGCTGTTTTAATAGTAATATAATATACCTCTTTTTATTGTATACTTCTTGGCCCTAATAAGGTGATCTTTCAGTAGCAGTAAAACAAATTACCAACAGCTTTAGACACTACTCTGTTTGTCCACAGTCCATAGGGGTCTTTTCCAGGTTTCTCTCAAGGGAACCATCTTGATTCATTATTACACAAGCTTGTGCCATTGTCCTTATAAGCCTTTTACGTTGACATTTGCTTGATGATTTTTCCTTTATTTTTTATTATGTTTTTCCTCCGTCTTTGCTTTGCAGTTTTGGTTGAATTCTACTTCTTGTTTTTTGAGTTTGAAATTTTCCTTTTATCATTTTCTTTATCTCTCCCATCTTTTTATTTTTTTGTTTTTCACCCCTCCCTTCCCCCCTTTTCCCATCCTCCTCGTCCTCGAACCCCCCTTCCTTCCTATCCTGTCCACCTCACCAGAGCCCTCAGCCCCCCCTCAAGACATTAAGTGCAGCAGCACCAGCTCCACCGCCCTGCTGGTAAGTTGGCACCCCCCGCCTTTGGAGAGTCAGAACGGTGACCTGGTGGGATATAAGGTGCGCTACCAGGTGGTGGGCTTAACAGAAGGCGGCAGTGATGACGCGGAGCCACAGGGGGAGTCGACGGTCTCTGCCACCGAAGAGCAGGTGCTGCTTCAGCAAATGGAGAAGTGGACCCAGTATAGCATCACTGTATCTGCTCATACTAAGATTGGGTCTGGCCCCGAGAGCGAGCCCCTGATCTGCCGCACTGATGAAGACGGTATATAAATCTTTATCTTATACAAGGTGTAGAATAATGTAGAAGTGAATGTGTCTCTTGTGTATTTGCACATTCTTCCTGCATGCAAGCTTCAGCCGTAATATACAATAATTTTAACTGTTGTCAATGAAATACACTGAACACCATGTCATGGTTACAGATGTATATCAGCTTTTATCCGCAATAGAACCAAGATTGTGTCATACATATAGAAATTTCACTTAAGAAATCAAGCACTTTACTATAAAACATAAAAGTTTAATTTAGGCCTGCTATATTCAGTATTCAGGCCCAACATCTAATGCTTTTACCCTTGTTAACACTAATTAGGTAATTTTTGATTAACCCATAAAGACCCAGCACTACTTTTATGTCAGTTCCCAAATGAAATTTTCTCTCTATTTAACCTTTTTTTAACCATAAAGACCCAAACATCCATCATCTAAAAATAATCAAACTGATATAAACTGTTTAATACCTGTTGATACTTTAATACACGTAAATAATTGGTGTAAAATATAGTTATTGATCTTTTCACAGTCATCAGATATGACCCATGTGGATGTTCTGTAGTTACCATGGAAACACTGTCATCTTCTACAACATTACCAGTAAAACCCATAAAGTTAGATCAATGACAGTTAATGGATGTACTGTGTTTATGTTCAGTTAATGATAGATTTGCTGTGAAAGTCACTTTTTCTTCACTTTCTTTATTTTTCATATAATAATTGTCAACTTTACTCTAAACTTTTGTGAACATCTACATGATTAGTCAATTAAATGTTGGAAAATACCTGATTTTCACTCAAAAAAACACAAAACACAGAAGATAATATTAAATAAATGGCAAAAAACCACTTAAGGACAGTTAAATATAGAGAAAAATTCATTTGGAAAGAGTTATAAATATCACACTGGGTCCTTATGGGTTAAGAGAGATGCTTAATGTAAACTATTGCAAATGCATGGGGTGTTGAAGAACTTTTTTTTTCCATCGCTGTATATCAAAAGACCCCCCTTTTCCTCCAAATGAATTTCATACCGGAAACTTTACAATTGCCTTTGATTTTGATAAACCTCCACATGGTTTCCACCCAAATTCCCCAAAAGGAAAACATTCTCCGTCAACCGTAAACTATCAATGAAAAAAGTGCCCAGGGGCGGGGCTATGTGCTGAAGAACTCTGATTGGTGGAACCCACTTTCAGTATTCCGGACTTTATAGGACACACAAAAAAAAAACAGATTACCAGGAATTGTCTGACTGAGGTAAATTAATTCCTGATAATAAAGGTTTTTGGAAATGTTTATGGAAAAGGGGCAAAGGTCAAATGTGTCTATATGTACAGAGGGAACGACAGGCCAAGGGTTGAGACATGACGAATGTATGTCCAGTAAACGTTTCAATAAGACAGCCCAGCTCTCACTTTATAGCTTAATTTTTCTATTTTTGAAGGTCAAACATGAGGCCAAAACTGGTCCACCAAAGGATCCAATCCTGCCTGCAGGATGAATTAGAAAAATACAAATATAACACTGAAAATATGAACAATCAAGAATGTTGAAATAATTTTAGGTCAATTTGATATAAAGTGGGTCAGACCAGTGAAATACTACCATAATAAACTAGAAAAAATGAAAACTGCAATGTGTTCTCTTTGTTTTAGTGGAAAAAAAAAGGAAAATTACTCAAAAAATGTTTACATTTATAGTCTAGCCTTTTACAAAACATTTGAATTAACTGCAGTTTTAACCATTTTCTGCCTGTTTTGTGCATTTGTTGATCCACTGTGATCTGTAAGTTGTAACAAACATAAAAATAAGCAAAATAATGGCATAAATAATTAAAATTGCACTTTTTTCTTAATATATTTTATTTTGTTCAAGGTCTTTTAATTTTTTTTAAAGGTTAGTTTAAGATATAAACATTGTGATAATATATTTTGACTTTTCTCACTCTAAAATATCAAATTTAGACATACAAATGTTGGATTTTACATTATTTATATATTATTATGTTATTATTTTAATGATCTGGCCCAGTTCAGGTCATAGATGAGTTTGCCACCCCTGTTCTAAACACTATCATTCAGATTTACTAACCTACTGCCACCACTTCCTGCCAGTCCACTCGTCTTCTTCACCAGTTCCCCGTAATAAATAATCTCAGTAAATATAGCTGCTTCTCAAACATGTTATTGAAAATCCATTCTAATGAATGTTAACACATTTGCATCCTGCTGTTTCCTCTGACCATGGAAGACTACACTGATGCAAAACAAGTCTGTGTGTAATAACAATGGATTGATAGAAGTATAGTCTGCTGACTCCCAGAATGCATGTACGCTTTAAGGTATATTTACTATACCTACTCAGCAATGAAAAAAATAAATAAAACGAGGTATCCATGTGAAACCCTGAAATAATCAATCACGTGACTCAATGTAAAAATAATTCAGTCTAACCTGTATTTTTGTACCCCATAAAAAAATTTATTTTGTAGGAGACAAATCAATTATTTTAAGTTGTAAATTAAAATCAACGTTTTCTTCACTTCAAATGATTTTACATTTTCAATCACACATCAATTCGAATAATTTTTGAAGAATGGAATAAACTGATTAAAGATCCCAAATAAAGGGGAAAAAAATTACAGTTGTCATCATTTGAAATCTGCATCAAATTGAATATAAATTTTGATTCAAATATATTTTCAAATAATTATTTCTTGAAATGCATATTTTAT
>JAPTGZ010000019.1:14718411-14728882 GCA_029814645.1 Fowleria isostigma
GGATGGTGGGAGGAAACCGGAGTACCTGGAGAAAACCCACGCAGACATGGGGAGAACATGCAAACTCCACACAGAAACGTCCCACCAGTCATAGTAATGGAATTGAACCCAGGACCTTTTTGCTGTGAGGCACGAGTGCTAACCACTGCACCACCGTGCCACCCCAATTTTGGGGTTTCAGCAACAATTTATGCATCAAAATGTTGGAAAAACTCTTTTCTTTCAACAACTACTCACAGTTTAATCTTAAAGAGTGACGATTTTTCTCTCATTCACTCCAATGTTACCCAGACTTTATAATCAGTCTGTCTCTGGTACTATTTTTTGCTATTATCTCACCTAGCCACAAGTCCACCAATCCACCAAGAGGTGAGCACACAGGTCACATTTCCTTCAGGAAATATATGAAAGTCTAGTTTTATGGTTTACCTTATTCACCTTTAGTGTCTTGCTTTAAATCTCCAAATTGGATGACCACAGGTTGAGCTGTGGAGATTTTTTTTTTTTTTTTCCTGTTATGGAGGCTTAGAGCTCATATATACAGAAACAGAGCAGAGAACATGGCTTACAGGGTGGATTGATAATGAAGAAGTGGGTATCCGTGCATCGTGTCCTTTGCAGATAGTAATATGTTTTGAATATGTTGGTGTGAGTTTGCTCATGCCTGGTGTGCACAAGGGAGACCAAAAATGAGGAAGAAACCTGATAGGGCTTTTCTCAATCAGGCTGAGTGAATGTCAACAGCAGGTTGTTAATACTGTGGCCTGATGGGAAACGTGCTGGGAGGCCCACAAGGAGGGATTGAACCAGGGACGACCCTGAAATGGACGCTGAGAGAAGAATGGTGGGGGAGGCGCTGGGGGGGAGGATGGCGGAGAGAATAGGAAATGAAAATGGGGATTGGGCAGTGTGCAAGGAGAGAAAGGGAAAGAATAAGGGAGAGTAGTAGAAAGGAGAGATGAACACTGAGAAGAGGAGAGGGACAATCACGGCGTCCAAGAACCCCAATATCACTCATGTACACACACACACACAACCATGCAGTCCCGCAAACATTTCTGCGCGCTCATATCCCTGTTGGGCCTCTTTGCAGCAGATTGCTCCTTGTCCCCAGTCACCTTCATCATTCCTCATTCACTCATTTTTCACCCCCTCACCATGCCCTCATTCTCTCTCTCTCTCATCATGACCGTCGCAACACACACACACATACACACACTTTTATATACACAATCTACAACTTCAGTGCCCTCACCCCCCCCACGCACACCCCCAACACCAATCTGCTGGCTCAGTTCCTCTGATCCCTCTCCCCTGTGTGCAATAGGCCACTGCTTTAAATGTAGACATAACTAGACTTTCCTACATTTCCTGGAGAAAATGTAACCCGTGTGTTTACCTCTTGCGGGATTGGTGGACTTGTGGCTAGCTGCGATGTAACCGAAATTTTGACAATTCTCACTCACTTTTAAGAGTCGCCTATTGAAAACCGTAAATTCCATCTGCGCACCAAACATATTTCTGCATTTTAAAGTTTAAATTAAGTATTTTGGTGAAAGTATGGTGAAGTAGTAGTGGTCAGAAAAAAGTCAACTTTTTGTTTTTCCTATGGAAAATAAATGTTTTTTTGTTTTGTTTTGTTTTGTTTTGTTTTGTTTTGTTTTGTTTTGTTTTCAATGTTTGTGTGCAGAAACCGTATAAAATATTGTTACAATGATAATTTTTGGGCCAAGCTGGACATTTTTTGTATTGATGATATAATTTTAGGATTAATTGTGTGGGAATGGTAGTTACTTGAAAATGGCCTATTTCATTTTGGATGGATAAATTTGGCAGGTTTTTCTCAATTTTAACGAAATCCTTGCATCAGAATGTCAATCCAGATAATAGCACATCTTTCTAGACCAGGCTGCACATTTTTCTAATAATAAGTTTTGGTCTATTTCCAACGCTCTGGCCTGCATTTTTTGCCAAAGTTTTTTGTAGAAGTCATAAGTCAGTCTGACGAAGGGTAGACCCCTGTGCCTTGCATTACATGCAAACACACAGGGAATAATACTTGCTCAGTGCTACAAAGGTTTTAATGGATAGATTTGGGAGCTTGTGGAGGTTAAAAGTGAATCACAAATTTCAAATGTCAAACATGCACACACACAAACACACATACAGGGAGTCATCACAGGATCATTATCTCAGATTCTATTTCCTTGATGAGCGGTGAGCATGAAGCCAGAGTGGGCTTTTAAATGACACCAAGCTGAGCTATAGCATGTACCCGAGGAGTATTAGGAGCATCCGTCTCACCCAACACTCGGCGCCCCCGCTATTCCATTAGCAGCGAAGGCTCAGCCGACTGACCACCATTCACCCACCCACCCTTGTCTTGCTCTAGCAACAGTGTTCAGAGAGAAAACCATTAGTGAACGGAAATGAATATAGCCGATGGTGGGGGGACTCTGCAGACTGTGTATTCTTATACCAGGCTACATGTACATTAAACTGACATTTTGGTAGATGAAAATACACTATACTTGGGCACTTACACACAGATGCACACATATAATGTAGTCATTTTTTTCTTTGTATTGTGGCTGTTAGGTATAATTCAAATTCCAATTGCAACAAATGTTCAACATTAAGAGTTTATAATAACTAGTGTGTTGACCCGTGGGAATCCACAGGTTCTAGAAGCAGTACAGTTGATAAAATGTGGAGCTGAGTTTTTGTAGAAGTCGGTCATAACTTGAATAAATGTGAACTTGCTGAGTTTGTTGGTGTCACTGATGATAGTTGTTTATTAATAGTTATATATTTGTTTAAAGGGCTTTATATTATTACTGTGTGACTTCATCACATTCACACTACTTGATGTTGCGCTTAGAGGCCTGTAGACTGAAAACCAAACGTTGTAAGATTAAAATGTGAATAATCTTTGAAAGAAATGACTTTTTACAAAATTTTGAATTTGTATAAATTGTTGTTTAAATCCAAGAAATCTGACAGTTAAATAGGTTTGTTTATAGAGTTTGTGTCATGGCTCCTTATGGAGGTAAAGTGGGTGTCTGCGTTAAATTGAATGAAAAACCATCTGTCAATCAAACTGATGTCAATCCATAATTGTACATCTTATCTAAATAAAAATTTGAAGGTGAGACTTGTGGAGAGTCTTCTGAATGTATCGATGTAAAAAAAATGTGGGGGGGACAAAATCAGAACTGAATAAACAGTGACTGTGGAAAGGGGAGTTAATTAAACATGTTTGAGACAGAAATGTTAACATTTTAAGATTAAAATCTGAACAGTCTTTGAACGAAACAAGTTTTTCCAACATTTTGATGTCTAAATTGTTGCTAAAATTGCAGAAATGTGAGAGTTCTGAAGAGTTGTTTGTAGATTTTCTAACATAAAACCCAACCGTCTCTTCTCTGAGTTAGGGTGAAGATAATTTCAGCCAATCAGCTGTGAGCATTCTGTTCCCCATATATCTGTATGGGGTTTCTTGTTGTTGTGCAGAAAAACAACAAATAACTAAAAAAGTATTGGTCGTATCAATAAGAAGTTTTCACTGTCTGATCCTTGTCCCAAATTACATAAGTATTCCAAAAGGTAAAGGCTATCTCTGTCTGTTTTTTCAGTTATAAAGTAGACACACATACATGCACGCACACAGAGGCCACCTGGCTTTTGTAATATAGATTGTTATAATAACAAAAGAAATCTCATAATGCCTAAATTGATAAATTTTTCATTTTTTCCTACTTGGTTGGATTTAGATATGTATAGATATGACCAGTCTTTTTACATGAGCACATGATTTCATGTCAGAAATTAGGGGTCATCAATCTAAACAATTAATGTATAATAATTAAACATGCATGAAGTCAGTTATTAAATAATGACTGCAAAAGCTGTTTTATTAATATGTCACTGGCTGTATGCGCATGTGAGATTGTAACCTGGATTATATTTGCCAGTTATCTCTCCTATGAAGTATAAGAGTGAGCCCAGATAGAATCTATTTACAGAGATACGGTGCTCAAATGTGAACCAGCCACACTCATTTCTCACAAAGCTTTGACGGCAACCTGAGAACTGAAAGCTTCCCATAACTGCTGCTGCTTCTATCACACTGATGGGGCCTTAAATGGAGGGTTAGGATGAGACGTTTGTCATCCATAAGCACAGCAAAACTGGGCCACTCTGAAGAATGGTGTCTAGACCCCAAGTGTAGATCATCCATTTTACAACAAGCAATGACTCTTTCAGCTGAAAGAGGCACTGTTCTCTGCTTAAAGTTTTAGTAATGCTTTGCAGTACAGAAATGATTTTGGCTGAAGCTTACATGAATCATAAAATGGTAATGGGTACAGTGATCACTCAAGAATTTAGAGGCTCTGAGGATCTGCAGTCAACTCCATGCAACGCAATTTGACTAGTTTGTCAGGTTAAATAATAAGAGATTTAAGTAAATTTCTGGCATTTCTTTAGATTTTTCCACGGTCACTTTGAACTCATTATGTTCATTGCTTTGTTGGTGCTAACACTAAAATCATCCAAATGTGATACATGCATGTATTTATTATACACCATAAATGCTTTCAGTCTAAATGCAGATGTACATATATAGGCTGTCCCAAAAAACTGACATCATTTGAGAAGTCCATATCGGAAAGACTACATGGTCAGGAGAAATTATACTAAATAGGATTTATTTTGGACATAAAACGTTATATTCTACAAATTTCAAATGAAAAATTATGGGGGATGGAAATTTTACAATGTTCCAAAGTTATTACAGACGTCCAATATGTGCACCTCTTGACATTGTGCATTGACCTTTGACCGAGTTTGGGCATACTTCAATACACAAAACACCTTTTCTGTTGTTGTAAATGGCATGTCTATTCCTGAAAGCAGAAAAATAAAAATGAATACACTTTTCTGAACAAAAAGAGCAGACAAATTATTAGGTGATTAAATGATGTCAAATTTTTGGGGACACCGTGTATATTACAACATTTTATTTAACAAAATCAGTGTAACTCTTTGGGGCAACTGTGGCGCAGCTGGTAGAGTAGGTCGTCCAATGATCAAAGGGTCAGTGGTTCAAATCCCGCCTCTAACTAAATTGCTCCCAGTGAGGACAGGTAGTACCTTGCAGCTGCCCACTGGTGTATGAATGTGTGCATGAATGGATATAATGTATAGAACTTTGGGCACCATGAAAGTGTGGAAAAGCTATATAAGTACTGGCCATTTAAATCACACTCCTAGTTATCTTAAGATAATCAGAATTGTATATACTTGATATCTCATAATTCACAATTGAAGCAAAGCAAAAATTAACAGATTTGTTGTTTGTTTTTCTGTCCATACAGTGCCTGGCCCACCCTATCTATCGGTGGCTCAAGACTCTGAGACATCTGCTATAGTTCGCTGGGACCCTCCAGACTTAACAAATGGCATGGACCTACAAGGTTACCGGCTCCAGTTTGGCCGTAGAGACGTCTCACCTTTGGCCACACTGGAATTCGTCCCCCAAGAGCGACAGTACTCAGTGGGGAACATTCACCGGGGCGCCATTTACCTCTTTAAAATCTCAGCCAAGAGCAGAGGGGGCTTTGGGGAAGAGGCTGTGGTGGAACTTAACATCCCGGAGAATACACCAGGGGGATATCCTCAAATAAATGAGGGCTCCAATGTGACATGCTGCTCAGTGCAGTTGTCCTGGTCCCCACCAGTGCTGGCAGAGAGAAATGGCGTAATCACAGAGTATACCTTGGCCTATAAAGAAGCCGGCACAGGAGGAGCACCACGGGAGCTTCGTTTACCCCCCAGCCTGTCCAACTATGTACTCAACAGTCTCAAACCGAACTCAGCGTACGATGTGAAAATACGTGCACACACCAGTGTAGGTCCAGGGCCCTACAGCCCTCCTATCCAGTATCGGACGGTGGCCTTTGACCCAACAGGTAGGGCTTGCCTGTTTCTCTTCCAACCCGGGTGGCAGGGGGTTGGAAATTGGCTAAAACACAAAAAACACTAAAATGAAAGCTGCCCCACCCCCTCCTTCAACCACCTCCACTTCTCCTCAAGAACGAGAAAATGTTTATATTAAAAATGTTTGCCGTGGGATACTCACTTCACTAACCCAAACAAGGTAAAACCCAAGTCAGTAAGTTATAGTCAGTCATTTTGAGAATAAGGAGAGGAACCTAGAAACTCAAGGTAAGTGTTATTTGGTCAGACATCCAGTCATCGTTGCAGTCCTTTGCCAAGCACACTCACGCAGCTAATGCCATCTCACATCCCCAGTATTCAAGCAAGGTAGGACCTCAGTCAAACCCAGTCACTCCAAGAGAATGTTTGGACTTTTTAAGAAGACAGAAAGCAAATTTTGGTTCTTTGTTTTAGTTTTGGTTTTTGGGTTTGTTTTGAGATATTCCTCCCGACCTAACCCCCTTCCTCTCCTAATTCCTTCTTCCCCTTCCCCTGTCCCTTTGTGGGACAGCTTGTGGCATGGCATCCCCCAGATGCACTGCTGAGGACTGTTGGCATGCTGTGTTTTGGGTCTGTCTCTCCGCCCGGCTGGCTGCATGTTGGCAGTGCCAACCCAGACTCAGCTGAAGTGTAGGAACAGTTGGCAAAGAAACCACATGGGTCAGTTGTTAATCCTCAAGTGGTCAGGGGTTCAGGGGAAGTGGCGAGATGGGTTGGCACTATCCACACTAGCTAGCCAGTGGGCATACCCTTGTGCTCCATGGGTTTGTCATCCATGAGTCTTACGTGCTGTGTGTCTTAACCAATGGCGTTGCCCTTCTCACAGCCAATCACAGCTCACGGTTACACCCACTCTCCAACCCAGAGGAACGTTGCAGGGGAACAACAGCATTTTTGTTTGTTTCGTTGTGTTTTTATTTAGTTTTTTATTTAGCTTTTTTAAGCTAAGAGTCTTTTGTTGTCTTTCCTTATTGATCCTACATGTCACATTTCACTGAAAATACGCTCTTTGTTTTTTCTTTTTCTTTTCTTGAATATTTTCTATTGAACAGATGTTCCAAAAAATTTCACTGTCAAGTGGGCAACCAAAACCACAGTGGTCCTAGCATGGAAGTTTTCTGAAAGCAGATCTCCATACAAATGCACAGTGAGTTCCTGGAAAATAAAATTTCATGCAGCTTTTCAACAGCATATTTGGTATAAACAAATCTGAAACTTGGTTCCATTTCTTTCTGTGACTGTTTTGTTATAAAATGACATGATGCTGAGCTTAGTGTTCAGTATTTTCCCATGTATTATTAGTTTGTTGTCATTATCTCACTCAAGTAATCATCAAACTCTTTATACATTCTTACCTATATCCATCCACCTCCTCCATGACTATTGAACTGTTCATTTACTGACCATATCAAATCTGCATCTTTAACCAACCAACTCTTCAACTCTAGATTGAGTACAATCGTCAGAAGATGGATGTGGATGCCAGGCAAATGAGGGTGCTCATCACTGGTTTAAGACACAACACCACCTATGAGTTCAGGGTGGCCTGCCAGGAGAGTATGGACGGTGGGCCAAGACACCGTGTGGTGGCCAGGACGGCACCACTTATCCTGGTCAAGAAACCCAAGCTGGACCCCTACGCTGAGCCCGACAACATGTACACCATGTCCTTCCCACCAGTTGAGAGCAAGGACATCAAGTGAGCATATGTGTAAAAGATGTATATGCTTTAAGTCTTGAGATGCTTGAGCTGTGATGGTATAATGAATGAGATGTCAAGCTGTCTAAAATGTGTTGAACCTTGAATTTCGCTCCCACGATGTGTGAGACATGCTAATTTTTGTGGGTCAGAATGATTGATTTTCTGCTGTTTCTCAGAGCCACTTTATTTCTCCTCACACATGATCCTCTCTGGACATCTAAGTATAGTCTGGTTTATATTCTCTGTGCATAGTATAGAGTATACGGCTAATATCCTTTAAAGTGCCTCACGGTGTTCTGTTAAAAAACCTTTTGTTTCTTTTAGGGCTGTCAATATTAATGCATTAACACCGATAAATCCATCATTATGATTAATCTGATTAAAAATTTCAATGCAGTTAACGCATCTGCAGAACAGAGTGACTTTGTGATGTCTTTGGCAATGCATTTGGGTCAGTTTGTTCAAGTAGAGTTAACGTCATGCATGCACAAATGGGCAGTTGATCCGGTAGCAACAGGCAGCAGAACCAACCGATAAAGATGGAAGATGCCAAACAGTACACTGGTCCGCTGGATGGAAACTTGAGTACAAAAAAACCAAGATGGAACAGTCAAGTAACAAAGTATTATGTACAATCTGCAGGAAGAAGTTTTCTTTTCAGCAAAGTACTTCCAGCTTAAAATACAACATTAACATGAAGCAAAATTAGTCAGGTATTCTGCTGGTACTTAAGCTGGATTTATAGTTGCACGTAGCTGTGTCACACAGGTACGCTGTATCTGACACAGTGTGCCCTCGCACTCCAGCGTACTCTGGTGGTGTCGTTTTGAGGAAGTGTTGTAGTTTCCTTCCAAGTTGGAAGGAGTCAGTAGTGCTGGTATCGGCTGGTTTTAAAGCTGAAACTCCTCTCTGTGGTGTTGTTTCCATGGTTTCAATATCTTCCAGTCGGCATTTCTTGGTTTAATTGTGGCCGACACAGAGCAGTGTCTTTCTGAACTCGTAGAAGCAAATGAACATATAGTTATTTTAAAAGTATTGATAACGATGGAGCGAGAGGCAACGTCGGAGATGGACCATGGACTGACCCGAAAATAGGAGAACCAATTGAAAATACTAAAATCTAATAATTACTTATTGTACTAATCAAATAAAGGCACAGTTTAGTTAAGTTGTGTGAGTTTATTTATGTGCATAATCATACAGGTTTATCAGGAGCAAAAAGGAGCAGACAAGAACAAAAACAAATGAACTATATACAGTGGAGCCTCACAACATTTGTTGCTCTGTAGTCCTAGTGTCACATGATCATAAATTGGTCAACCAAAAGGCGGAGTCTCTGTGTTGCCATGCCACATAGTTACAATCTGTAAGAGGTACACATCAAGGCTCTGCACACCTCCGTGTTGCTGTCGAAAGTGACGGCATAGGTAAATGATGTAACATCAGCGTGACCTGAAATCCAGCTTTAGGCTAACACGTCACCCAGCCTGTGACAAACACATTAACTGCATATATATTCCCTTCTTTCTTGAGTCTCTTTGCTCATGCAAAGTGAAACACAATTAATATAGATTAAGAATGAATAAAATTTAATAGTGATTAATCAAATTAATCCACAGAACCCCTGTGATTAATCTGATTAAAAATTTTAGTCATTTGATACCACTAGTTTTTTTGGAAATAAGTGACAAAACATCACATGAGAAAATATACACAGGTATCAGACAAGAACATGGAATGAACAGATCTTAAAAAAAGAAAAATAAGAATAAAATTAATGGTAGTAGTTGAAAAAATCATAGCCCAGGTATATCTCTCCTCCTCAACATGGTTGTGATTCTTTTATTTTTTGTTTTGCAGAAATTTCTATGTAGTTGTGGTACCGCTGAAAAAGACCCCAGGAACTGTCAAAAACCTCAAGACCCCTGATGAGATGGACATGGAAGAGGTATGGTGTCTGAAAAGCAAAGACAGATCCTCACAGTAGAGGGGTGGAGAATTATTACTATTTTATTTTTTCATAGAAGCAATGAACCTTATGGAGGACTGAGCAAAACTGAGCCGAGCATCTGCTGTTAGAGCTGCAGACCCCTGATACTTACCAGTGTTCTTTGTCGAGACTGTCCTCTGTCTTCTCTCCAAAAGACACACTGTTTTGATAACAGTTGTGTGTTCTAGGCAAATTGTGTTGTGCACACCATGTAGCAGACATGGGCGCACACAACACAGACATAAGTACATCTCAGCTATGCTAATTTGTCCCCTCAAGCATGCACAAGAGAGAATTACACAGTCCTCTCCCACTCTTCCCATAGCTCGGGGTCACCTTGAGCGCCAGATCAACAGCTACCATCCCTATTGGATTTAGGATTACAGACATTCCCCCTGCTTAGCGCCCGCCTCTGTCTGCAGTTTGAAATGAATGAGAAGGGCTGGATGGTGTGGGGGGGTTGGAACCTGGTTACATGGAACATTGCCAGACATTTAGCAGCTTTCTGAATGTAAGGGAGCTTTCACACCTACTACGTGTTTTGTTTCATCTCAGTGAAAGTGAAAGTGAGCAGAGCCTTTTACAGACAGTCCCCGAGTAAACAAACCATTTTCAGTTTCATACATTAATGGTGTATGGAAGATTTTTTTATTTTTCTTAAATCTGTTTATTGTTTTTTTTTGTTTTGTTTTTTTTGTTGAACACATAAAAATCACAAATTTAGTAAATCCACACTTGTCCCCCCCCACCCCACCCACTGATCCCAAAGCCGCGACAAC
>JAPTGZ010000019.1:14852876-14863152 GCA_029814645.1 Fowleria isostigma
AGACACGGGGAGAACATGCAAACTCCACACAGATGGTGCTGGGATCGAACCCAGGACCTTTGTGCTCTGTGGCATGAGCACTAACCACTACACCACCGTACTACCCTGAAACAACAGCAGAAAAGTAAAATATATAATAATAATTATGTTTTTGGGTTTTTTTTATTTATTAAGAAAATTTCAATATTCATCTTGTTTCCATTGCCTCAAAATAAGTCAATAATATTAATGAATAAAAATGTTATTTCCTTGAATGAGTCCAATATGGCTGTGTTCAGCAAAATCTTTTTTCTCTGGTTGCTGCTACTATTTTTTTGTTGCCACCATTGAGGATGATGAAGCGGGTATTCAATTTATTACCATTTTTTTTTCTTCTCCACTACTTGTCAATAAATGTCAAACACAAAATTTTTAATCAATAAAGTACTGAGAAAACTAGAAGGTCATTCAGAAAGTGCATATATATATATATATATGTATATCTCCTAAAGCCCAACAGTCCTGAAATCTTATAGTTTTGAATTTATTTTTCAGTATACTATGCATGTGGACTTGTAACACATACCAAAATTTAACCAATCAGTCATTGGACGTGCAGGAACACACCACACTGTAGATTAGGAGCAGTGGGCTAGCATGCCAGGTGCCTGGAGAGTAAATGGAGGGTTAATTGCCTTGTTGAAGGACACATCAGTCAACAATTTCTCTGCTGGTCCAAAGAATTGAGCTGCCAACTCTTCAGTTACCAGCTACTTCTCCAATCTTCTAGGCTATACCTGCCCCCAAAGTTAGATGACCTAGGACCTTATTTTTAGGAGGCAATAGCGATAACCAGTGAGCTATGATGCCTCTTGTGAGGAATTTGAACTTAGATCCTCTAACCACTTTCCAATCTGATAACCTCCAACCTGTCAAGCCATTTTCAGGCTGACAAAAAACCATGCCGAAGCTGGTTCTTGTACCTAATCTCGAATGTTCATGTTCACTCCAAAAATTATAATGTTTGGGAACCAAAAATTTGGTTCCCACCTATCACAAAGTAAAACTTCCTTTTTCTAAGTGAACCATAACGACATGAGTGGATGTCACCAGGTTGATCCCGGTCATAAGTGGAAAAATAAACAAACCAAGAGAATGTGAGTGTGGAAAATGGCAGAGAAACCGAGTTGTAATGTTCTGTGTTGCATTAAATAAAAATCATTGTTTAAGAGTTCTGTGTCATCTTTATTGCCACTCGTACATTCACTTGCAGACATGTGAGTTTTCTCCTACAACCTATCCATGGGCACAGGCATGGGCAAGCACTTTGGTTCCCAGTGTAACTGGTACAGAAACCAGTTCCAACCTACTCTGACCTACTCTTCCACCAATTTTCAGGAAAGATTGTGCAGAAGTTTTTGCTTAATTCTACTAAAATAAAGGGACTTAAACAGTAATAATCACATTACCTGGAGGATGCAACAGTGACCTGTCAATTTTGGGCCAAACAGTCAGATATCTCATTTGTTTTGATCTGTTCAGTTGCTGTAAAATAAGTGAACATTCTCTTTTTTTCTGGCTACACTGTTTTTGTCTTTTATTCTACTGGTTTTTCCTGTTTAACTGTCAAGAGTATTTCCCAGTGCATGCCAAAACAGGCAGTAAGTCATTTAATATTGTCTGTGAATATGAATCTCCATGTAATCACATTAGCATAATATCTATAACCTGCCACAAGTAATGATTTTCTGTTTTTATTTTTGAGGTCAAACATGAATCTTTGAGTCTTCAAAAACTGACAACACTGCAGCAGCTGGCCACCATGAACGCCTCGGCCTCTCCACCCCTCAATGACACCCCACTCTGCTACTCCATAAACAGCCCTCCTTTTAACTACTACCCCACCATTGCTTCGGCCAACTTCTCAATCATCTTTGGAACTCTGGGAGTCACCTCCAATCTAATTGCATTTATAGTTCTTATCAAGTCCTTCCGGCGAACGCAGAGCCGCTCACGATCCTTCTTCCTCATCTTCCTGGGGGGACTGGTGATCACTGACTTCATGGGTCTTCTAGTCACAGCCTCCATCGTCATCTCCTTTCATGTTACTCATTTTAACTGGCGGGAGTTGGACCCCCACTGCCATTTCTGCAACTTTATGGGAATGTCCATGGTCTTTTACGGACTGTGTCCGCTATTGCTTGGTGCTGCAATGGCCATAGAGCGCTTCATTGGAATCAACCGTCCATTTGCACGCTCCACCAGCATGCCCAAGACCCGAACAATCTCCATGGTGCTGATGGTGTGGTTGATCGCAGGCTGCATAACTTTACTTCCCCTAATGGGCATTGGGAGTTACCACATGCAGATGCCGGGCTCCTGGTGTTTTTTCAACATAAGCGCTGAAGGAACTGACTTAGCCTTCTCGTTGTTGTTCTCACTGGTCGGGTTGATGTCCATCACTGTGTCATTTTTGTTGAACACAGTGAGTGTGGTGACCTTAATCAAAGTGTGCTGTGGACAGGATAGAACACAACGTCGGCGAGATCATGAAGTCGAGATGATGGTGCAGCTTATCCTGATCATGGTCATTGCTTCAATCTGCTGGTGTCCCCTCCTGGTAAGTTTGCTCAGTAAAAATGGATTAATTACACATATACACTATATTGAGATCATGTTTTGTGGAACAAGAGGCAAAAAAAGACGCAAAAAAATCCTGCTTAAAGATTCTGTGCTAAATTCATGGTGATATTTGTTTTAGCAAGCTATGCTGCTTCAATTATATACATACATTATATTATATTAGCAAAAGCGTTGGCTCACCTGCCTCGACTCGCATACGAACTTAAGTGACATCTCATTTTTAATCCATAGGGTTTAATACAGTGTTTCTAAAATGGTGGGGTAGGCCCCCCAGGGGGAAGTGTGAAGGCTTGCCGGGGGGGGGGCATGGGATCTCTCCTAGGAGAAAACTCTTCAGGTTTCAACATGTGTCAGGTGGATCAAATGTTTTAGCGTTGAAGCACCCTAGACTCATTTTAGGTATGAACAACAAATCAACCTACTGCCATGGTGATCTGTCACTAGACTAGCCAAAGAGTTTAGGTTTGGAGAATGGACAAGGATTGGACTGGAAAAGAAATATGTTCAATGTTTGTGTTTTTGCACATCTTGTACAGTTTTCACTTCAATGTTCTGAGATGTACAACGATAACAGGCTCATTGAACCACTGATATTGTTAAAATGTTCATCTTTGTTACCAAAATGTGTTTGCTGTAAAAAAAAAATAATAACAATAATAATAATAATAACCACATTGTCATAGTTGTAAGACAAGTGCACATTTCCTATTTTTATTTGGAAAAAATAATGTTTCAGGTTCAGTCTGGTTGGGTTTATTTATATTATTCAAGCAAAAATCTAAGTTATTTTTTTAATTTGCATAACAAATTATTCAAGGAAAAGCAAAAAGTATTGTAATGATATTGATGGTTTTTTGGGTGGTTTTTTTCATAAAAGTTATAATTCCACCAGTTACAATGTTGTTGGGGTTGAAGGGGGCCTGGAGATTTTTTGCACTCCAAAGAGGGGCCTGACAGAAAAAAAATGAAAACCAGTGGTTTAATATGATGTGGGTCCACCCTTTGCAGCTATAACAGCTTCAACTTTTATAGGAGGGCTTTCCACAAGGTTTAGGCGTGTGTTTATGGGAATGCTGGACCATTCCTCCAGAAGTGCATTTGTGAGATCACATACTGATGTTGGACCAGAAGGCCTGGCTCTCAGTCTCCACTCTAATTTATCCCAAAGGTGTTCTGTGGAGTTGAGGTCAGGACTCTGTGCAGACCAGCCCAGTTCATCCACACCAAACTGTCCCATCCATCCATTTATGGACCTTACTTTGTGTACTGTTGCACAGTCATGTTGGAACAGGAAGGGGCCATCCCCAAACTGTTCCCACAAAGTTGGGAGCATGAAATTGTCCAAAATCTCTTGCTTTGGCACACCAAGAGTTTTTGGACAATTCTATGCTACCAACTTGACCTCAACCCAATAGAACACCTTTGGGATAAATTAGAGTGGAGACTGAGAACCAGGCCTTCTGATCCAACATCAATTTGTGATCTCACAAATGCACTTCTGGAGGGATGGTACATAATTCTCATAAACACACTCCTAAACCTTATGGAAAGTCTTCCCAGAATATATGAAGCTGTTATAGCTACAAAGGGTGGACCAATGTCTTATTAAATCTTATGAATTAAGAATGGGATGGACCTTAAGTTCATATGTGAGTCTATGCGGGTGAGTGAATATTCTTGGTAATATAGTGTGTACAGCCCAAGATAGAAATTCAAGTATCTGTCAGACAGGTATAGCAAGAAAAATCCAAAAGCAAAATTCACTTCCCTTTTTTAGATTTGTTTTCCTATGTGTTTCTGAACTACACTGAGCAGCTCTTATCAGCATTTTATCAATTTCAGAGACTTTTCTCAGCAAATAAATCACATTTATGTTAAAAGTCGATTTGTGCCGCTACCCTAATGTTTGGCTATGACTGTTACATTTAGTGCACAAAGTGGCCTCAAAAGTGTCAAACACCTTCATTAGAGCCAGGGGAAAAAATGTCACACTCAACAGCAGTAGGTAGTGTTACTGTAAAATGGAAAAAAGGGAAAGTTCAAACATGGTGGGGCCTTCTACAGACATAAACAACTTATTCTAATGCAACAAAAACCCAATTATAAACATAAGATAATGAAAACATAATCACTGATGTGTATGATGCTCCATTTTATACAGTTAGTGGCCCTTAAATCTGTAATTTTAAGAGTTTCAGTGTACAAATTTATAGATCTGAAGTCCAGTTCTGTACTGCCTCTGTCAACATTACATTCACTGTTGATGATCTTGGTGCTGTCTACAAAATATATCCACTCAATACGGTCTTGAGACCTTAGACACTTTGGAAAAAAAAATATGTGACATCAATTAGTTCTCTCTCTCTATATATATATGTGAGTGTCTCAGCCGTTGAATTATACCACTCACAAAAAAAAAAAAAAACACTGGCTACTTTAAGGTCGATACAGACTGTGATTAATGATTAAGTTCTTTATTCTCTGCACGGTAAAATTTCTCAACACAGCCTTTTGCATACCATTCCCCAGTAAAACAAATTTATCCACCTCATCACTCTTATGCTGAAGTGCTTCTGAGCCAAAAGGTTCTGGAGTTCATTGTGCTTAATTTTAAGCTGTTGTGGGCCATCACAGCCCCACAGGGAGGTCTACCCTGTTTCTATGTGTATAAATGCATGTGGGCCTCTGGAGCTCCAGTTTTCTGTGGCTGTCAGCACTGTGATAAGACCTGTGTCCTGTTGGCTGGGGACCGAAGGGAAAGGTCTGTTCATGCACTTTTCCTGTTGTCCTCTATGTACACAGGGCATGATGTTAGCAATGTATTGACTCATTTGACCATGAAACTAATGGAAAAGGACTGTTTCCTGCAAGTCTGTCCTTAAAATAGTGCACTTTAACTAAGCACTATATATGCACGTTTAGTTTTTTTTACATAAAACTTATGAAAACTTTTTTTTTTTTTTTACACAGTATTAGGCCTACTAAATATCCCTTTAGTGCAGTGGTTCTCAGTCTTTTCCATCAGCCCCCCCTTTGGAGGATGAAAAATCTCCAGGTTCCCCTCAACTCCAACCATATTGTTACTGTGGTGCAATAATAACTTTGACTGAAAGAAACCTCAATATTTTAACAATACTTTTTGATTTTCCTTGAATAATTTGTTCTGCAAATTAAAAAATAACCTAGATTTTTGCTTGAATAATACAAATAAACTCAACAAGACTGCTCCCTAAGACAATATTTATACAAATAAAAATAGGAAATGTGCAATTATCTTACAACTATGACAATAAACATTTTTAGAACAACAAATAAATTTAGGAGACAAAGATACACATTTTAACAATATCAGTGGCTGCAATGAGTCCGTTTCCACTGCACATCTCAGAACATTAACCCATAAGGACTCAGTCTGACATTTGTAGCCCTTCCCAAATAATTTTTCCTCTATATTTAACCGTCCTTAAGTGGTGTATCAACATTTATTGTAATATTATATATTCTGTATTTTGTGTTTTTTTAGTGAAAATCAGGTATTTTCCAACAATTAATTTACTAATCATCATCATAAAAATTAAGTTGAGGGGGATTATATGAAAAACAGGGTACCTACGGAGCCTCTCAACATCAAAGTAGATCATATCTGATGACCATGAAAAGATCAATAATTGGATTTTACATCAATTACTTACATGTATTAGTGGATCAACAGGGACTCAACAGCTCCCAGTGAGGTCTGATAGTGCCTGGCATAGTGGCAGCCCACTGGTGTATGAGTGGATGAATGTGAAACTAGTATTGTAAAGCGCTTTGAGAACCATTAATGTGTAGAAAGCGTTATATAAGTACAGACATTTACATTTACCATTTACCAACAGTTTATATCAGCACATGATTTTGGTAGGCGGTGGATGTTTGGGTCTTTATCGGTTAAAACAGGTTAAATGTAGAGAAAATTTCATTTGGGAACTGACACAAAAGTAGTGCCTGGGTCTTTATGGGTTAAAGTACAAACTATGCAAAAACACAAACATTGGACATTTTTCTTTTCCAGTTCATGTCCATTCTCCAAACCTAAACTCTTTGTCTAGTCTCGTGAAAGGTCACCATGGCAACAGATTTGTTTGTTGTTCATCCCTAAAATGAGTCCAGGGTGCTCCAACACTAAAACATTAGTTCCACCTGATACATATTCTAACCTTAAGAAAACAAAACATCCAGGAGTGATCCCCTGCCTCCCGGGAAGCCTTCACACCTCCCCCTGGGATGCCCGCACCATGACCCAATCTGACTTCAGCTCTTGTTTTTATCATCTTTGCCCTTCAGTATGTTGAACCCTAATGAGCCATCACAAGGTCCTAAGCTTCTATACTCCACATCCGCTCCCTATGCCTCATTGCTCCACAGCAATGCTGACTCCAAACTAGCTGTTTTGGTCGAACCATAGATAAAAGACCCCCTTAATGCTTTATTTGAGATGACACAGATCAGCTTTAACACATGGCTGAAACCAGGGCCTTTAAAGGAAAACAACTTGGGTTTTGTTCTTGTGGGTGAGGCAAAGACATTTGTTGGCTATATTAGGATAACGGTGAACATATACTGTAGAGCAGGGGTCGCCAACCCTGGTCCTCCACAATTACTATCCTGCACATTTTAGATGTTTCCCTCTTCCACACACCTGAGGGTCATTATCAGGCTTCTGCAGAGCTGGATGATAGACTTATCTTTTGTCTGAAGAGGGATACATCTAAAACATGCAGGATAGTAGCCATGGAGACCAGCTCAGCAGTTAGCAGCATTAGTTCAATGTGATAACAAACATGATAGTTAAATGTTGTAAGATGCAAAAACAAAAATACAGAATAGAGAGATGAAGTCCTGCCTTTTATGTCCGCCAAAGGAAACTGTGGGGGTTGTACAGTTTATGGCAAGAAACCAGTCATTTGTATCCCTATTTAATCCATAAGGACCCGTTGTGACATTTGTGGCACTACCCTAATTAATTTTTTTCTGTATTTAACCATCTGTAAGTGATTTATCTTGATTTATTGTATTATTATCTTATGTATTTTGTGGGGGGGGTTTTAGTGAAAGTCAGGTATTTTCCAACATTTAATTTACTAATAATGTAGATGTTCACAAAAGTTTAGAGTTAAATTGAGGGTTATTTTTATCAAAAACAGAGAAAACTGAAGAAAAAGTGACTTTTTCATCAAAATCTCTCATTAACTGAATGTAAACCCAGTGTGTCCATCCACTGTCATTAATCCAACTCCATGGGTTTTACTGGTAAATTAACATTGTAGAGGATGACGGTGTTTCCATGTTCACTGCTGAGTCTCTCAACGTCCAAATGAGTCATATCTGATGACCATGAAAAGATGACAAGCTGAATTTTACACCAATTATTAGTTACAACAGGAATTAAACAGTTTATATCAGTGCATGATTTTGGTAGATGGTGGATGTTTGGGTCTTTATGGGTTAAAATATGTTAAATATTGAGACAAAAATTTTTGGGAACTGACACAAAAGTAGTGCTGGGTCTTTATGGGTTAAAATAATGCCTTTCACATGTATGACGTTTGACAGTTTAAAAGATCATTTTACAAGTCGAGAAAGTCACAGTCTGTTGTAAAACTGTTTATGCACCTGACTGGGAAAATACGTAAATAGAAAAGCTGCACACCTGTAAGTCATGATGTGACGTGATCGTAACTGTCGCTTTTCACAGTCTGTTCTGAGTCACTGATGTCTCCACAGGTTCAACATGGCCAGACTTGTACCAATTTAAACCTCCATTGATACTTAATCACCTAAAAGGATGAGGTGAAATATACCAGTTGATGTGTGTCATGTGCAACAAGAGATACACAGTTTTTTTAACACAATACTGGAGGTTAATTTACTGTCTTTATCACAAACTGTGACTTTATTGGCTTATATTTTAAATAGAAAAAAAAACTGTATATGTGTTAATGCTGATACGTTTCAATCAGGATAAAAAATTATTAGCATCTCACCACCAGCCTTTACTTCTTTATTTGTAATAATATCAGAACATCACAAATCACATATGTCATATTCCTTATCTTATCTCTCATGTTTCTGAAAATTCAACTTGTGATAAGTCCTAGTTGTCATTTAGATAATAAGATTATGCTGGTGACTAGTCGGCTGACGTGAAATGTTAAATACATTATTATAACAGCTACAGCAAGTCCTTTGGGGAAAGAATATGCATTTATACATAAAGAATTTATTAGCATTTTACACAGCAATCATTCTGCTGGTTGTAATCGAGAATGCATATTTTTGCCGTGCTACAAACTGTGAACATAGTGGCAAGTGAAAGCAAATAATATGTGTGCATTTCTTACTTATGTTACATACAGTTGGGCTCATAAGTTTATATACCCTAGCAGAATTTGTTATTTTTGGGCAATTTTTTCAGATTCTATGAATGATAATATGAGTGATGTTTCAGAATCCCGACTCATGGGAAAGCAAAATTATTATCAAAGGATCTATGGGAAAAGGTAATTAAAGTGTATAAAGCAGGAAAATGACTTTAAAAAAATCCAAGGAGTTGAAAATGCCAATCAGCATTGTCCAAACTCAAATAAAGAAGTAGAAAATGAGGGATTCTGTTGAAACCAAGCCATAGTCGGGTAGACCAACAGAGATTTAAGACACAACTGACAAGAAGAACGTTTGGAATGTAAAGAAAAATCCACAAATAACTTCAGCTGACATACAGGGGTGAAAAAAGTGGTGCGGTTGTTTCAAGATGCACAATAAGTGTGAGTCTCCAGAAGAAAGCCTTTATTACACCAGTGTCACAAAGCAGCCCACTTAAAATATGACAAACAGTACAGTGACAAGAATCAAAACTTCTGGAACAAGATTATTTGGGGTGATGAGACCAGAACTGAACCTTTTGGCCACACCCATAAACACTACATTTGGAGAGTAGTCAACAAGGCTTATGATTAAAGTTACACCATTCCTACAGTGAAACATCGAGGTGGACCATTGATGTTTTGGGGATGTGTGAACTACAAAGGCACAGAGAACTTGGTGAAAACTGATGGTAAAATAAATGCACTCATCAGCCCAGAAGCTGCACATGGGATGGTCATGGATGTTCCAAAATGACAATGACCCAAAACACAAGGACAAGTCCACCTGTCATTGACTACAGCAGAATGAAATGAAGGTTCTGGAGTGTCCATCTCAGTCTCCTGACCTCAGTATCATTGAGCCATTTTGGGGAGAGCTTAAAAATGCATGTAAGAAAACCCAAGAATTTAAAGGAGCTGGGGGCTTTTTCCAAGAAGAATGGGCAGCTTTACCATCTGAGAAAATAAAGTGCCTCATTCACAATGACCACAAAAGACTTGATAGATGTTAAAGGGGCCAACACAGAGGATTAACCCTTGTGTGGTGTTTGGATCTGTAGGACCCACTTTCATTTTTTATTAAAAGAAAAATAATGAGTGATTATTTTTTTAAATGTTTTTTTTTCTCTAATTTCTTGATTATATTACATAAAAAAAAAAAAACTAAAATCGAGTAACTTTACACTGCAACCCGAATAAGTTGATTTTATTTTAAAAAATTGAGAAAAGTGGTTACCTTAAAAAAATTA
>JAPTGZ010000019.1:14865864-14881131 GCA_029814645.1 Fowleria isostigma
CTGAACTAAAATGACTTCAATATCCTTGATTGTTCATATCTTCAGTGTAATTTTTGCCTTTTGCAAATTCATCCCGCAGGCCACATTGGACCTTTTGGTGGGCCGCATGTTTGAGACCCCTGATGTAGTGTTCCCCTAGGAACAATAACTTTGGATTTGAAATAAGCTGTTTAAGAAATATAGCTTTTGGAAAAAAAAACAAAAAAAAAAAACGGTCTTATGGCACAACTTGCCCCTGGTGTGGGGTAAGTTGTGTCTTTGGGGACAATACATTGACATAAATCGTGCCAGTGATTATTGAATTAAAACAGAACATTTTAATCTCCTAAATTGTAATGATATACAAAAGCAAGACAAATTAAATGAAAAAAATACTAATTTAAGGTTTATTTAGATATTTTTACATTAAACTATTGTAGAAGTCATATTTTCTAGTGTCTAGATTTATGTTGACATACATACAAAGCTGTCTGTCAATTGTGTAACATATAAGAATAAAATGACTTCAATTCAGTTCAATTTCTGAACATCTCATTGTGACTTAGGCCACTTATAAACTGAATCAAACTGCTCTTTAATAACGTAATGGAAACTCAATACTGAAATCAGTGTTGTTCCACTGGTAAAACTTAACCCAGGCCCTTTGGCACAAATGACCCAGCCCCTGATTTAGAAAAACTAGCATGATCCAGCAGTTTAGCTAGCATCACGCTAACTGTATAGACTCATTGTGTAGCCTACTTAAGTATTAAAACACAAGTGAAATGTTTTCAAACATGTTTATAATTGTTCAGATGCAATAATACAAAAAACCTGATTATAGAAATTTTACTTTGAAAGGCAGCTAAAATATGTTTGCCTCTTATGCTACTTGTCTCCCTTCTTTTGCAGAATGAGTAAGGTGAATGGCTCTTTAAAAATATGTGGTCATATGACTAATTTCTTCTATGTTTTTTAGAAACAAGGGGTGGCACTACTTCCACACTGACACAAATCATCCCACTCTCCCCTAAGCAAAACTATAATGTTACCTCTTTGAAGGTAGTATTTAACCACTAAGCTGGAAAACTGTGGTTCTTTTTCTGCTTGTGAACGTTTACCACTGCCTAACAAAAACCTTAATCTCAACAGCCTACACGGTTTAGTATCAGCGCAGGTTTAGGTAACTGTTTGAAAATAAATCACAAGAGAATAGTTAGACTTTTGACACCAGCTTAATTTGGAATAGAGACAACAATAAGCCTGTCATTCCTAAAGGAGCTTGTTAGCATGTTTTACCCCCACAAGAGATGGCTGGGCTAATACTAATAAGGCAATGCTGCACATAAAATGCTGCTGCTTAACTAAAGTGGGAGCATAATCGTGTAGCAGCAGTCACTGCCTCACGAGAGCTACGGATAAATTAGCTTATACCGTTCCCTGGTTGGACACACATACAGCTCTGGAAAAATTAAGAAACCACGACAATTTCCTCTGAACTCATCATGTGTGACGGCTATTGCATTCATGTATCCGTTGAATTCCAACACAAGCACACCTAATTGTACTGAGTAAACACCTGATCCATGTCTTATTGAAGGAGAAGTATGAAAATCACCACTATGACCATCACTATCTTCTTCAGTAGGACATTCTGGGTAGCAAAAACAGTGCTTTTAGTACCACAAAAAGTAAATGAGTTCCAAAAATAACTATTGAAAACTACTGGGTGTTACAAAACCAAAGACAGACATTCATTTATAAATGAGTGTCTGTCTTTGTCTTTGTAACACCCTGAAGAAGGCGCATGCTGATACATATAGATGTTATTTGACTCCAGCCCCTATAAAATAAAGTTTTTTTTAAAAATTTTTTCCAACCGAGTGCCCTGATTTCTCTTTTTCTTGGATTTTTGCTCTCTCCAGGAGCGCCTTTGGTTGGTTGAATACCAGTAGAGCGCCCTGTGAAGTTTTTTTTTCTGATCTTTTAAGAATTGATTTGAATCAATCTAATCAATTTGTTGCAGTATTAGTAACTGTAAATACTAAAATCACAGAAAGTGATCATTTTATAGTGGTCTCTTATTTTTTCCAGAGCTGTACGGTATCCGTGTGTGTGTGTATGTGTGTGTGTGTGTGTGTGTATGTTTGCGTTCATTTGCATATTTAACCAGTCTTATCTTTTTCTTCTTATTCCAATCTCTTCCTACTTTTAACTATAATTTGCTCTTGTGATTTCCTTCTTTCCTGTAACTGTCCAACCTCCATGTTTCTCATCTGCTTCTACATTCCATTGCTACCCACACACTTTTTCCATCTTTTCCTCTGTTCCTCTTTTGCTTCTTCCCATCGTACCTTTGACTCTATCCTTATTCCTTCATCTCTCTACTACCAGATCTTTATTGCGCAAACTGTGCTGTCCGGAAGTCGCCTCCAGATCCGGTACCTATTGCTATGGATACGCTTCGCCACCTGGAACCAGATCCTGGACCCCTGGGTATACATCCTGTTTCGCAGGTCAGTTCTTAGGAGAATCCACCCCCGCCTCGACTGGTCCCGGGGCTCCATCATGACCTTGTACCCGTCCTTCAGCGACACCGTCCGCAGGTTCACACGTACCTCACTTGGGAGCGCCCTCAGCCAGGACGAATCAGGAGAAACTGAAAAGTCAAATGCAACATCACCATCTACCCTGAAGCCCTGTTCTCCTTCTCAGTAACTGGAAATCAGATGCCCCTGTTGCTTTAAAAGGGAGTAAAGTGGTATTACATTATCAATCTGACTGTGCTCTATGAAGACTTTCAATACTGACAGGATAAAATGAGGAGGATTATACCATCAGTCAGGACTTTGTTTTGTCAAAGCATGTAATCAAAATGTTTCACATAATTCACAATGACAAAAAGAAAGAAGGAAAGAGCTGACATTTGATTGGTAATTGATTCCTAATAGGTAGTTATATTCAAAACATTTCCAAGAGGCTTCATATAATAATACATGCACAGATTTAGCGCTATTTCCATGCACAGCTCTTTCCACATGCATTCTTCCATCCAGTGATATTTCAGACATTTTTTATAGTGAATAAGTGCACTTTAAGTTTATTCAAGCTAAAGTTATTGTGTAAAAAAATCTGTGCATGACTTTGCATAGATTTTCTGTGTCAGTGTTTGTGAAGGGTAGAAAAAAGGAAAATAATTTAACAAATTCAACTCAGAAATTGGAAGAAAAATGTATTTATTTCTGACAAAAGTATGTGTGCATGAAAGGATAAACTAATATGTAAGAAAAAGATATACACAATGCTAAAGCTAGATGTTCCATATGAGGATGTATTATTGAGTTGTCATTTACTTTGCCTGTTTCAACAGTATTGTATAAATGTCTTACTATAGTAATATATTACTTGTTTCAAAGGCAGTGTTACCACTTTTCATTCACTATCTACATTACCAGTTTTGTGTCTAAAATAATTATTTGATGTTCTCCTAAAATAAATGTATCCAAATTGCCAATGTTGGGGTGTCAGTATTCACAATATATTCAGATTTCTATGATCTCTATATTGTAGTTAAATAGAAATTAATTTGTACTGCTCATATTTGTGAAAAAATTATGGTATTTAGTAAAAAGACCATCTAAATTCAGGACAGTCAGATGTGAATGATGAGAGGAGGAAAAAAGTTCTGTGTTTTCCTATATATTACTAACCCATCTCCAGGTTAGAAGATATGCCTTCACATATTTCTGAGATGCAGAGCCACTTGGGAGCAAACAATTGTTTTGGATTTTTCATTATAGTTTAGTTTTAATTAGTTTTTACTTTTTTCTCTAATTCAGTTAGTTTTATTTTTTTAGAGCAGGTTTGATAGTTTTTATTAGTTGTTTTTTTTTTCTAAATGCTTAGTTTTCGTATTATTTTTTTTTTTATATCTTATCATTTTTGCTGTCGTATTTATATAAATCCCATACAGGACTCTGCTGCTTTCTCCCTTTAGTCTCCATGTTTCCAGGTAGAGTGGGAACGAGAGGACGATTCAAAATCACAAGTGACAAGAAGTGACGGACCATGAAGTGCATCAGCTAAAATTGCTAAAGCAAAATAAATCTATTTTCAAATCAGTACGATATTAACAAAGACGAAAATGAAGGGAATTTTAGCTATACAGTTTTAGTTAGCTATTGTTTTTTTTTTTTAATTCTAGTTTTCAACATTTCATTAGTTTTTGTTAACTATAATAACCTTGCTTGGAAGATAGGAGAATCATTCAGTTACGGGTTTTCTGACTGCAACTGAAATAAGAATGAGCTAACCAGCCAAGACAGATCCAGAGTCCAAATATGGCTAAACTGAAAATTTCTGTCAGTAATGAAGCATTTGTGCCCATAATATCAACTTCTCCCTCTCGTCTCATCACCGGGCCTCAGTTCAGTGGTTCTGTGAATGGTATGTCTGGCTCTAGACCATCCATGACTCTCATAAATGCAGAAATAAAACTTCAAGTTGCTTTTCACAGAGTGGGTATGACGAAATGGGAAGGAAGTAAAATCTTGTCCCCAAATCGTTGAATGAAAATGTACAATTTTTTTTTTTTTTTTATTTTTAAATTATCTGCCTCAGTGATTAAATCTTCTAAGTCTTACATACTTTATTAAGACAATTTGGAAAAAAATGACAAAAGTGTTGGTTTGCTGCATGTTTATGTTGAAGTGTTATTAGGTTTGTGTACATTTATATAACAGATTTATGAATCTTCCAGTAGAAAAAACCTGAAAAGTGAATGTATTTTAATGCAGACGGTGTTTTGAAGTAGATCTGATGGCTCGGAAACAAACTTTTCTGTTTAATTAAAGGAGTGATATTTGGCTTTTTTTAAATAGAATTATGTATTTTAAAACATTTCCCTGTGGTTTACATAAACTGTAAATGCTATGTTTGGGTCCGAATTCTTTATTAATTCAACTCTACAGGTTCAACTTCAACCCCATTTCTGAGTAATGACATGAGAAAGGTGGTTTTGAGTGCTGGCCCTTTAAATGCAAATGAGTCATTTTACACTCCACCCTCTTTAGGTTGTTGACCATGTTGCTCTGTCTCATTCAGCCATGCATGTACATTAATACAAGCAACAACGGAACAGTTTAGGTGATGAGCTCAAAGTTTTCACATATTTTCAGTATGAACTACAACCGCTGCTGTTAACAATTATGGCGTACTCAAAGAAATGGTCATCAGAAGTATTGACCTTATATGAACAAATACAGACATAACAAATTAAGATGTAGGAATTAAAAGAAATCTAGTAATCCACCAAAATGAATATAGCGATTCCTCTGCAGCACCTGGAGGGTTCACATTCAAACTTTGTGAACTATTAGGGTCAAAAATACATAAATAGATGTACCAAAGACTAATAAAAGAGGGTTTTAATAAATACAACTTTTTTAATACCCATTGTCTCATTAATTCTCAGAATCTCACATTTTGACCCTAAACTATATGTTTGAAACTACAGCTGACCAGTGTGTTGGACTTCTTACTCATAGACCTGTGTAATCTGAGAATTCCATTGCAACCATTAGCAAAATTTTATTTATTTCTTACGTTACTTAATTACACATGTAAATATTTACACAGATTCTGCACACTGAGTTGTGTATCTGTTAGTGTCAGCCAAGCATTAAACCAGCCACTGATAAATGCTGAGTGTTGTCAGTGGTGGTTCTGAATGCAAAATGTATGTAAAACACTCACTTATCTGGAATTACTTCAACAATTTTACTTACGATTTAAGTGTCAAATCTTTATAAAGGGATACTATTAAGGGTCAAAAACTTTACAGTGACAAACATGAGAACAGAATAGCCATTATCTGTTCTTTTTAACGTGCATTGTGTAAAGAAAGAACGCTCAAAGTGAGGTTTAATCTTCATAGATCAGTGTTTATGTGCTACTGTGAAAAATGAAAGAGCAAAGAAAACGGTTTCATCCAGAGCTGAAAAGCGATAAGAAGGTCATGGAGTTTCTGCTGGACAGGTACTTTCAGATTGCCCTAAAGTGCTGTCAGTTACTATAGTTCTGTAATGTTTAGTTATTGCAATGAAGATTAGTGTTAGCTCCACTGTTAGTGTAAAGAAACCAAGTATTAGCATTAGCGCGTCAGATTTAGCCATAGCTGGCAAGGGACAATTTGAGTGTCTGGACGATGTGTCGCACATGCAGAAACATCATCTGACAACTCAAATCCCTTGACACATGGCTCACCTGGCACACACACAAGGTCATAGTTAGCACGGCTCAGTCTGAATTAAAGTTAACTCAGTACAAAGTTTAGCTCAGCCTAGCCTGAGCCCAGCCCCATCAGACCGCTAATCTCCATTAATCTGGATACAAATATTAGCAGTCAGTGTGAGTCACACATGCATACAAGCATTTATCTCGGTCAGCCATCTTTTACAACTCCTTACGGCACCTTGCCAGGACAAATCACTTTTGTGTAAGTCAAAGTCTGTAAAAAATATGGAGACTTTACCTATAAGGAGAATCTTTCTAGTAATCAGAAGTGATTTTGAGGGTCAATTTATATTCCTACTTAAGCGGATGACACGCCGGTTATTGGTACAGGAACTGGCTGAGTCCAAGGATCCGTTTACAGCCGCTAGCACCACACTGCTAACATAAGCCTCACAGCTTAAGAGCTACCCAGTGGTTTGAGGCTCAGTCTGCAGCCATTAGCACCATGCAGCTAACATTAGCCTGAGAACTAAAGAGATCTAAATCTGGGCAAACTGAGTGGTGGAGGGTAATCGCAGTGCCGTAGCGAGTCGTTTGTCCTAGCAAGGGTGCCGTAGCAAGTTGTAAGAGATGGACGACAGAGATAAATCTTGTACACATGCGCAAATCACACCGTCGGGAGACCCACATTGTCTGCTGACAATGAACACTCAGAGCCTGGTCCAACCAGGTCCGGATTGCTTATGGTTCAATTTCAGGGCCGTGAATTCCTGCAGGACAGCTGTAAAAAACGATTTGAGTCTGTCAAGAATGTCTACACATTAACGAATCACATCATCTGGAGACTCAAATAGTCCCTTAACAGTAGCGTTATAGATATTGTTATCAAGTTAACACTAACATTAGTGTCAGCTCTTGCAGCAGCCTCAATGTTTATTGAACTTGTTATTAACCCTGTTCTCAAATGCAACTGCAGGGTTGCATTTGACTGTGTTGGTCGTACAGTAACCAACACTAGTTCCAGGGTTACCAGGTCCATTAAAAAAATCCTGCCCAATGTCAAAATCCGCCAAAAAGTATGAAAAGTAGCCAATTCTTTCACAATCTCCAATCAAATCAGACATGTATTTCTAAATTCAATTCATTAAATGTTGTCACAATGCACCGAACAACCTGTAAACAAGACCATGCATTTCGTGTTACTGCTGCTTCTTCTACTGTGCAGGGAAGGACTACAGTAGTTGCTATTTTTTTCTCTGGATAAACACCCAAATGTGCAGCCCTGACACATTTCCAAATCAGCCCAAAAAAAACACAACCGGCGGCACAGTATTTTGTCCTGCAACAGCATGTTCAAAATAGCCCAATTGGATGGGAAAACCGCGGAACTGGCAACACTGGCTAGTTCAGCACTTTGCTAGAGGACTTCCCTGGCTAATAGATAAACATCAGAGGTAAGGCAAGAGGAAGTGGGCGGGACTTTTTTGACATTCATGTTCAAATTTTTACTAAGTCCTGTGTGACGTGGCTGTGGTGTTGTAGGTAGAGCAGGTCGTCCAATGACTGAAGGGTTGGCGGTTCAAATCCCATCTCCAACTGTCAACATGTCGAAGTGACAAGACACTGAACCCTCAATTGCTCCCAGTGAGGCCTGGTAGTGCCTTGCATGGTGGCAGCTGCCTACTGATACATAAGTGTGTGTGTGAATGGGTGAATGTGAGGCTTGTAATGTAAAGTGCTTTGTACAGCATGAAAGTGTGGAAAAGCACGATGTAAGTACTGACCAGTTTCCATGCCAGATAGGTAGGTACAGTTTTAATGAGTGCCAGTTAATCTTTAAACAATTTAAACAAGTGATGCATGTTGTAAATGGTGCATAAATGATTAGCTATGAGTGAAAAACATCTGTGAAACACACATGAACATGATAGACCTCACAATTTAAATGCCAAGTTTTCATAAAGAGATGCTATTAGGAGTCAAAACCAAACATCACAGTGAGGAATACTGAGAACAGTGCGGCCATTATTTGTTTGTTTGAAGTTGCATCATGTGAAAGAAATTAAGCTTAAGTCTGGCAGATCAGTGTTTATGTCCTCATGTTAAAAAAAACAAGAGGAAGGAAACATGAAGCTGTCGTATTTGTGGATTTGGTTTGACTTTTCCCACTTTTATTCAAAATTCCTTTCAATGCAAAGATATAGAGTAACAATAGAGATACAGAGGAATAAAGATGAGTTGCTTGCATTTTTACACAGATATTAAGTGGTTTTATTTTCTTTTTCAACAATAAAACATGGCAAAAGCTGTGAACTGGTGCATTTATGAGTATGAAGACCTTCATTATTTTCTGGCAAAAGTGGTGCAGAAAACTCCAAGCAAATGGTTTACAAGAGTATACAGTAAGCTAGCTTTGTTGTAACATCTTAACTGTGGGAAGTTGGGTTGGGTTCCTGTTTGACAACTTTAATCTTGTGGGAAATGTACCATCCAGATGGAGATTGTCCCCAGGACTTTATAAGTATCATGTGAGTTAATATGCAGATGTAGTTCTGCAAGTTGTACATAAACAAACTGACAGTCTTGGCAAACATAAATCATACATGCATAGTTCTGGTTTGTCAGTACAGGAGTCACAGAATTGTTAAAGGAGAGCTAATACATTCCAATGGTGGGATGACCCAGATATGTCTTTTTGTTTTCCCTCTGTTTTTCCCAGTGGTTTTTCATCAGAGGGAAAAGTGGCTGCTGTATAGCTTATCTATCTTCCATGATTCCTAGATGGCTGCCTGATTAGCTGCTGCTTTAGTTGGGTTTCCTGACTGATTGTATTCGTATCCTTTACAAAATAGCCAAGATTTTTATAAAACCTGCATTTTAACCCATAAAGACCCAGTGTTATTTTTGTTACAGTTCCAAAATGTTGTTTTTTTTTCCTCTATTTAACTTTTCCTAAGTGATTTCTCACAGTTTATTTTGACATTATCCTCTGTATTTTGTGTTTTTATCAGGTATTTTCCTGTATTTAATTTAACTGATCATGTGGATGTTCATAAAAACTCAGATTAAAGTTTTGGGTTATTATATCAAAAACAGAAATAACTGAAGAAAAACTGACTTTTTCAGCAAAATCTTTCATTAACTGAACATAAACCCAGTGTGTCCATCCACTGTCATTGATCCAACTCCATGGGTTTTACTGGTGAATCAATGTTGTAGAAGATGACGGCATTTCCATAGTAACTACTGAGCCTCTGAACATCCAAATGGGTCATATCTGATGACCATGAAAAGATGAATAACTATATTTTCCACCAGTTATTTACATGTATTGATAGGTTCAGTGGTTCATAAGTTATTAAACATTTTAGATCAGTAGATGTTTCAGTCGTCTGTGGCTCTTTGGGACTTTATGGGTTAATTAATAGAAATGCAGAGTGTTTTATGCATTGGAAGTATTTTTTCATCTGTATTTTTGAAGATCTGAACAAAATTATTAATGTACACAAAAAGCATAATATGTTTGACTTCAATGCACAGAAGTATTATGTGTTTTGTGTTTATTTACCACAGTGAATTAAAGATATATCAGTTAATCAACAAAGACTCGCTCTCTATATCAAGGCTTTTTTTTTTCAGGATGGAAACAATGTACAAGGTAAATTGTAGTCCCAAATGCAGTGATGTTTGTGAATAAAGCAATTAAAAATGAATATAAAGCCTGTGAAGGTAAGATAAAAACCTCAAAACATGTTTACCCCAGTTTTATCAGTCAGAGCTTTTAGTCTTTGTTTTTAGTAAATATCTAGATTCTGCCATTCTTCACATCTCCAATAGCTCCCCATACATCAAACAAAAACACATCTGGGAAAGCAAAGTCTCCCAGAACTGAGTCCAAGGCCTCTGCAAAGTCGTCCGGGTTCTTCTTGTCTTTTCCTGCTTCCACTATGGTGGTCGCTGCAGAGGAGAGGGGATATGAAATACAGTAGATGTGTCATTTTCTGACAGATTAGATGATTAAACTGTGGATGACGGCCAAAATAAGTAACACCCAAAACACTGTTACTGTCTTTTTTTTTTTTTTACATCGCTGTAAGGTGAAGTGATCTACAAACCCCATTTCAAATGAAGTTGGGACATTGTGTTAAACATTAATAAAAACACAATATAATGATACAATGATGATGATACAAAGTCCTTTTCAACTTATATTCAATTGAATACACTACAAAAGACAAGATATTTAATGTTCAAACTGATAAACTTTATTGTTTTTTTGGGTTTGTTTTTTGTTTTTTGTTTTTTCAAATATTCACTCATTTTGAATTTGATGGCTGCAACATGTTCCAAAAGAACTGGGACAGTGGCATGTTTACCACTGTGTTACATCACCTTTCCTTTTAACAACACTCAGTAAGTGTTTGGGAACTGAGGACACTAATTGTTGAAGCTTTTTAATATTGTATTCTGTTTTTATTTACGTTTTACACAATGTCTCAACTTCACTGGAGTTGGCATCTATACAAAACAGGATCAAGTTAACCCACAATCAGATATGTCACCGTTTATAGTTTAAATCAGTGATTTCCAACCTCTTTTGGCTTGTGACAAAATTTTAACATCACAAATTTCTGGTGACCCCAGACATTCAAAATTTTGCTAAAATGTATTTGTTTTTGATCATGTAATAGTTTGCTATACTATGTTGCAAATAAACCATAATTTTAGATGGTATTTAGTCTATATAATGTATATTCTTATGGACAGGCAGAAAAGCCAGGAGTAGATTACTGCACAAAGAGAATTTTATTTTCCTTATTCAGGATATTTGCAGTCAGTGGAGCTTTTATTTAAAAGAATGAACATTAATACTGAACAAACAATCAAGATCAATCAAGATATGCCAAAGGGTCCAATCTGGAATAAATTAGTGAAATACAAAAATTACACTAAAGATATTAACAATCAAGGAGGTTAAAAGAATTTTAGGCCAATTAAATTTCAAGTGAGTCAGACCAGTAAAATACTATCAAAATAAACTATAAAAAATAAAAACTGCAAATATTTCTCTTTGTTTTAGTGTAAAAAAAACCCACAATTGCACAAAATGTTTTGTATTTACAGACTAACCTTTTTATTCATTCATATTATTTATTGTTTAGCTATAATGAAAAAAAGCACATGATCATAAGACTAAAAAACAGGTTATGGTTTTGATGTATAAACAATAGAGGAATAATAGTGTCAATAAGATTATTGTCACAGACTAACCTTTTACAAAAACTGTGAATTAAGTGCACTTTTAATATAACATTAATTTTAATATTAACAATAATAGCTTGTTATGACTGTTTTGTGTATTTGTAGATCCACTGTGATCTGTAAGCTGTAACAAACATGTGAAAATGAGACGCAGGGGTAAAATAATGGCATAAATCATTAAAACTGCACTGTTTTCTTACGTTTCAATTTGTGCATGGTTGTTCATGTTTTCCACATTTTTTAAAGGGTAGTTTGTAGATGTAAATAATTTTGATAATATATTTTAACTTTTTTCACTCTAAATCATAGAAGCCATGCAAATTTTGGAAGTAACATTATTTATATATTATTATGGTATTATTTTAATGATTGGGCCCACTTTAGGTCATATTGGGCTGTATGTGGGCCCCTGCTGTAAATAGACCTGATCTGGGATTAAGTTTCAGGCAGTTCTAGTCGATGTACTTAAAACCTGCTAATAAGGTAATTTGATCTTGAGGAAATGCATAACATGCTTCCCACCAGTGTATATCAAGAAGTTTTTGATTTAGCCAAAAAAGTTCTAGCAAATGAAATGTGATTTAGAAAGCTACAGTCAATGAACCATGAACTATTAAAGCTGCAGGACCTGACGTTGGTTCATGCTGTTATTTATAAATGAAGCCACTCGTTTGAGTTTCCAGTGGAATAACATCCAGGTTTCATCTGAGTGAATCTGATAAGCCACATATTGAACCCTTCCGCCTGTCTGAAAACACCGGTGATTAGACAAAGGTTGCGTCATGGAGTTTTCTACAGCCTGAAAACACAGGAAAGGAGTCGATGCTGATAACCTATGTCTTCTCAGACCACTTTAAGTACAATGTGTTGAAATGTGATCATGTAAACTTACACCGCAGCTCATTGTTCCTTTTTGCGTTTTATTTATGTTTAATATGTTTGAAAACAATTATTTTTATTTTTTCACTTTGAGTCTCAATTTAATCTTAACACAACCTGACTTTTCTTTTTGCCATTTTCTTGTACTACTATTTTCACTGAGACTATATAAAGCAGGGGTGTCAAACATGTGGCCTGGGTCTCTAAACCGGCCCACCAAAACATCTAATCCAGACCACGGGAGGAATTTGTGAAAGAGAAAAATTACACTAAGATATTAATAATCATTTTAGTTCAGGTTCCACATCCAGACCAAGTCAATCTCAAGTGGGTCAGATCAATAAGATAAGATAAGATTAGATAACTATAAATACTGACAACTCCTATTCTTTCTTTTTAGCCCCTTTTAAACATGCACTCCGGAACATCTCGGACAATTCCACCCGCTCTATAACCAGAGTCGTCTGTTCAAACATACTCTGCTCCAGATCATGTCTGTTTCGCCTACATGCAGATATAAGGGACATTCTCTAATGGATTGTCTGGGGGTTGGAAACCGCACTCACAGCTTTCCCTCTGGTCCCTCCCCTCAACCTTTTAGGTGGTGTGTGTCCAGATCTTGACCTAACATTCTAAACGAACACACCTCACTGGTTAATATCCAGACTCAATACTAGGGGGTCAGCCGGTTATTATCTGCATAAAGTTAACTGGACATGAGCCAGATGGTTGTGTTCAGAGACAAGGGTCAAATGGACAAAGTCCAGAAAATGTCCGTTTTCCATAGCAAGGGGCTTGCTTTTGAAAGGGGCTTTTGTAAATATGAACATTTTCAATTTATTTTACAGTATTTATACAAAAACAAACTATACTTTCTCAAAAATTTTAAATAACTTAAACAAATATGAATCCTCTGTGATCTGTAAGTTGTAAAACACAGAGGCAGAATATTGTTAAAATTAGAAATTTCAGATTGTTCATGTTATTTACATTGTTTTAAATGACAGTTTGTAGATGTGAACATTATCATAATGTAATGTTACTTTTTTACTCTAAAACACAGAGGACAGTTATATTATTTATATATGATGAATACGGCCCCTGATGGGGAGTTTGACACCCCTGCTTTAAAGTCTAGATCCTAACATGGGTTAAAATGATTTGTTAATAGCTTTTATCTTTATTAGTTTTCTAGTCTTAACTTTAAGGGTACATTCTTTATTTGTAATGTAATGTAATTCTAAAATGTTTCTCAGACTTTCATCACTAGGAGCAAATCTTATAGAAACATTCACATCCTCCTCCATAATATGTGGCCCAGTGTAACCTATTGGACCAAGTCCAAGCACACAACAGCTTGAAGAACAGTCAGATCAAATTGAAACTCAAAATGAAACTCCTGTGACTGCTGTAGATCAGACTACTGGTCTTAAAATCTTGGGAAAGAGTAGCTCCATACCATTGAAGACACTGTTCAACTTGAACTCCAGATGGGTTCACTGGGTTCATGGGTTCATGGATTCGTGAAGTTTACAATGTCATAAAAAGTTGTAAAAAAAATGAAAGATTTTTTGCTAAATATATCTCACAACCAGTGTTCCTGAGGCTGTGCGACTATAAATCCCCTGAATTCCTTTGGCCCTGAATTTGAATGCATTCTCATTGTACAAAACAGTCATGTTTATTTTAAACTCTAAGTGTTAAGTGGGTGGTCTTACCCAGCTCTAGATCTCTGATTCCCATGTAGCTCTCCAATAGGTCATCCACTTTCTTGGTGGCCCGCTCCTCAAACTCATTCTGCTGGCAGAAAAAATACAGAGGTGTTGTTTTGAATTCAGTGGTGTTCAAGCTCTAAATATGGTGATAAAAACTCTCGGAGAGCTTATCTGCTCATGCCAAAACATGTTAGAGCCAAGAATACCTTGGACTATTGTTTATCACTTCTCTCTTAGATAAATATATCAAAGTGTACAGATAAGAAAAACCTAAAGAGGGCTTACACGAGAACACCTGATAGGTGTTAGAAGGCAGGTGTTGATAAAGGGCCGATGTCATTCAACTGTTGCATCATTGAAAGTAAAAATGAACCTTATAGTTTCCAAAATTCTTAATGAAATGCTATGTGTGTTTAGATGTTAGTTCTGTGCAATATGAAATTTCTTGCATGAAGACATACAAAACAGGGAGGACACTTGTGGTAAAGTAAAAGCACATTATGTCAAGATGATTAACTCATAAAGACCCAAACAGCAACCTTAATCATCTGCTGATCTAAAATGTTTAACCCTATAAAACCATTTATATCGTATTTGCTACGCCAGGCTCTGAGACCTCTATTTTATCAACAAGCTCAATACTTTTCCTTAAAAACCTGATGTACTGTATATGACCCGATATGCGTTTTCTGCCCCCTGGTGGATGAATATCCCACTGCAGCCATTGTAAAGGCTTTATATGGCTGTTTTTAAACCATTCACATTGTTATGCTTTTATTTTTTGCCTTCTTTTTTTAATTCGCACTTTATGGACTGAAACAATGCATAGTTACTTGATAATTGATTATTTATAGGACAGTTAAATTGTGTTAAAAATGTGTGTACTAAATTTGATACTGCAGGTATATAAGGCACTAAATAAAAACATCCACTGTATTAAATGTGAAAGGAAAATATATCGGAAATAAAATTATATGACAAAATGTTTTACTTGGATTTTGTTAAAAGGTCGAATAAACATCTCAATTTTTAAAAAAAATGTCATTTTGAGGCTAGTTTTTGATAAGTCAGGTTTTACAGGGTTAAAAAAAACTTGATGAGGATGATGAAGTTGTAGCATTCCCAACTACCACATCATCCATTTTCTGAACTGTTTATTCCTCCTGAGGGTCGTTGGAGTGCTGGAGCCTGTCCTGGG
>JAPTGZ010000019.1:15496806-15506845 GCA_029814645.1 Fowleria isostigma
ATAGACACAGAGTTTATCAGTTGAATCTAGTTGTATCTGGTGTTGATGAGACGTGTGATTCTTGTACAGTAAACGTTTCCCCCTGATGATAGCGTGCTAATGCTAACGGGGCTGGAGCAGTGACAGGTGGCTGTTGATGTTTGTTAGCCATTAGCTCTTAAATTGTACGTCTTAGATGGATAGATCTACAGTCAAATAATACAATCAGAATCACCTTTATTCACCAAGTATCTCCAACAATACAAGGAAGTTTACTCCTGTTTTTGAGACGATGCACTCTCTGTACAACTAGTACTAATACTAATTACTAAAACTAGTACTAATAAACACAACTAAAGCAGATTTTTAAAAAGTAAATAAGTTTTTAAAAAGTAAAATGAGTAAAAGTTTTTAAAAAAGGAAAATAACAATAATTTCTAAATAATGAAAACTGCAAATGTTCTTCTTGAAAAATTATGTGGAAAAAAAGGTAAGTGAAAATAACGACATTATAATATGAAAACATTTACATTTACAAACTATTCTTTCACAATAAATACAAATAAATACATAAATAAAAACAAATATGATCAACCTGAGCTGTGCAAATTCAACAATATCCTGCCTGTTATCACATATTTGTATAACATTGTGTGTAATGTACATGTAGAAAGAATAAACTGAGGCAGAATATTGTCAAAATTGCACGCAAAAAAACTTCAAAGAAAATCTTTTCTTTCAGGTTATTCACATTTATTTTGTAAAATGCTAATATTTTCATAATTTAATGAAGGTTTTTTTAGTACTAAAACAAAGACGAAAAACGGACTTGTCATTATTTTTGGGTTATGTCATTATTTTACTCACTAGAGCTCAAATTGGTGCTAAATGTGGAACTGAACCAACATGAGCTTGAGAGCCCTGTTTTAGTCTACAAACCATCCTTTAAAAACTTGTGAAAAACAGGAACAATCTTGAACAAAATGAAATTTATTAAGGATAAAAGTAAAATTTATTTTTTCATTATGTTACCTCAGCTTCTCATTTCCACATGTTGAATATAACGTACTGATCACAGTGGATCTACAGTTACACAAAACATTTAAGAACAGAGAGAATATTGGTACAAATGCACTTTATTCACTGTTTTTTGTGTTGAAATAGTTGATGTAAAATACAGTTACTCATCTGTTCATGGTCATCAGATATGACCCATTTGGATGTTCAGAGGCTCTGTAGTTACCATGGAAACACCATCATCTTCTCCAACATTGATTGACCAGTAAAATCCATGGAGTTGATCAATGACAGTGGATGGACACACTGGGGTTATGGTCAGATAATGACACATTTAACCAGAAAAGTCACTTTTTTCTTCATTTTTCTCTTTTTTTGATAAATAATCTTCAACTTTACTATAAACTTTTATGAACATCTACATGATTAGTAAATTAAATGTTGGGAAATACCTGATTTTCACTTATAAAAAACACAACATAAAAGATAACATCACAATAAATGGTGATAAACCACTCGACGGTTAAATGTAGAGGAAAAATTAATTTGGGCAGTGACACAAATGTCCCACTGGGTCTTTAAGGGTTAAAGGGGTCATATTGATCTAATCTTTTCTTAGTCTTTGGTTTGTTTATTTATTTGTGTATTTTTGACTTTAATAGTCAATCCAGTTTGAATGTGAACCCTCCAGGTTCTGCAGATCTATCTTTATTTTTATTATGGGAAAAGTCGAGAGGATTTCTACAACCCTTTTTAATTCCTTCAGAATTTGTTACGTATATGACCAGTTATATCACAACATTTGCCCATATAAAGTCACAAATTTGATGAACATTTCTCTATTTACGACATAATAGTTCATCATTATCAGTGGTTGTTGTCCAGACTGAAAGTATGTCCAAACTTCATTTATTGTCTTAGCCTCTCAAAATATGTCATGTCATGTCATCTTCATCTGCCTCATCTGGGCCGGATCGCGGAGGCAACAGTCTAAGCAGGGATGCCCAGACTTCCCTCTCCCCAGACACTTCCTCCAACTCCTCAGGAGGGACCCTGAGGCGTTCCTAGGGCAGACCAGAGACATAGTCTCTCCAGCATGTCCTGGGTCTTCCCCGAGGTCTCCTCCCAATGGCACCTCCCCAGGGAGGCGTCCAGGAGGCATCCGAAATAGATGCCCCAGCCACCTCAGCTGGTCCCTCTGGATGTGGAGGAGCAGCGGTTCTACTCCAAGCTCCTCCTAGGTGACTGAGCTCCTCCCCCTATCTCTAAGGGTGTGTCCAGCCACTCTACGGAGGAAACTCATTTCAGTCATTTGTATCTGGGATCTTGTCCTTTCGGTCATGACTCTCAAAATATGATATAGTTTTAATATACCCATACATTGTTTTAAAATAAAGTTGGATATTTGTAGTTAATCGTGTGCATGTGTATTTTAATTCAGTTATGATCAGTGCATGTGATTTGGTGGTTACCCTGTGAGTGTTTTGGGGTCATAAACAAACTCTTCCTCAGGGTCACCAAAGTCCTAGGGCCCAAGGATAGCATTTACAGTGTATGTAGACCACAGGGAAAGGTTTTAAAATGCAGAATTTCATTTAAAAAAGCAAAACATCACTCTTTTAAGTACTATTTATTATTACTGATGTGTAGTGTGCATGACTATAGTCCATTGTCCGCGCTGGATCCATAGCAGTAGATACCTGAGCCAAAGCCACATGGTCAAACGCTGGAGCAGACCTGCAGCTCAGACATTCCGGCCATCAGCATGCATTCGTTTCGATTGCCTTCATCAAACAAAAATAAAATAAAATGCAGTCTTCATTCTATTTTAGCCCCAGGTTCTTTTTCCAGCTGTGATGCTAAGTTTTGCCACAACCTTAATTTCTAAACCAGTTGTGCTTGTGCCTCCATAGACCTGGAGCAGCGGTGGACAGATGAAGAGAGGTTCTGGGGGAGCTTGTGTTGGGTCACTTTTGTTTCTTTGGTTCTGACATCAAAACTAGTGATGAATTCACTCATAGGCTCGTCTGTCTTTTTATAGTGGCACCACATCAGATAATATTTGCAGTTCCTCAGTGGATTATGACTGCTAAACATAACCTCACTGTTTTGCTGCAGCCTGTGGGGGGGGGAACGACCGCCAACAAAAAACTACCGATACTTCCACTCTTGTTATCGTCAAAACTCTCACATACACCAGTCATGCCCTGGTGATTGTGTCTTCATAAAATCAATGTGTCTTTCATCTGCATACCTGATATAAGGAGGAATGATCAAAATCCTCCAGGGGACAACAATTCCTGACATGCCAAAGCAGTTTCCCTCAGAACGCTCAAAGGGCGGAAATTTTGGCTCTACAGCGGGACGTGTGCGTTGGGTTTTATACATATATTCATAACATACTGTGTAATTGTGGAGTTCTGGCTGCATGTTTTCACCCACAGACTTAGTGGACAATGCTCAGTTCAGCACCTGGAGGTTCAGGTTCCACAGGAATCAACGTTCCCCGTTGGAAGAACACCAGGGGTTTCATCATCTGGAAAAGGAAATGGCTCTCAGTAAGTAAAGAGTTTGATAACAGGGCTGATTCTAGCTTTGTGGGCGCCCCAAGTAACATGCTGTTTTGGGGGCCCTAAGCATTTGCCTTGTTCAACTATAGCAGAAAACGGCCCCATCGATAACTGAGTACTGACAGGAAGAAGTTCCATGTTTCGTTTTTCTGTTTCAGATTGGTTTTATTCTTATGTATTCAGTTTAAAAAGAATCAACTGTGGGACAAAACTGAAAAACCATGGCTGTTGTCAGACTGTTGTGGTTTCTGCTGATTTGCATCGTGTCTGTTGACTGTGACAGGAAAAGGAGGGTTGAGGGGTTGTTTACTCTTCAGAGTGATTAAGGCCATAACTATGTTTGATTTCACTGAATTCATGACCTGTCCTCTGTGATGCCATTCACAGGATGTTCACGGTCAGTGAGTCATCCTCATGAAAATGACATTACGTGTGAGTAATCGGAGTCTAGGAATTAACAGGAAGTCAGCTCTAAAGGGTTTTGTGTTTGCTTTCATGTGTGCAGACAGTTATTACAATAACCAGCATAAATATATCAGGTATTTATGGTTGATGTTAGGATGGGACAGGTTTTTCCTGCAGGGACGCTGGAGGGGTTTTTTTTTCTCATTTTCTTTTTTATTAGAAATATCAAAGCGACAGGTACAAAGCATCCTAAATTAAAAACAAAAATAGGTGCGACTCATAAATCAGATTGGCATCACCAGATAAAGCTACTTTACCTTAACTTATAAACAAATAAAACATGTTTTCAACAGAAGAGAATTGTCTTGATTGGATGTACAGACTGTGAGCAAACACAGGCTCCTGTAGTTCTGATCGATCATCTATTAGGAACAATCAGTCAATGTGTGGCATGTGTTGCAATACCACACGTTGAAAAATGAGACTGTAGATAATGACTTATACGGATCAGAAACAAATCCTGAACATGTCCTGGTATCGGCCGATTTCCTTTACCAGGAATCATTTCTGTAACATGTTTCTGAAGAAACTCTATGTGGGAGGTAATTTATTGAACAAGTCGACAATGAACTGTGTTATTACATTATGTTGTTATGAACTGCATACTTTGGGCTTAGTGTGGCAATAGTGATCATTCATTCATTTTCTGAACAGTTTAAGGGTGTATTCACACCTACCATATTTTTTTGGATATAAGTCGCACTTTTTTCATAGTTTGGCTGGTCCTGCGTCTTATACTCCAGTGCGACTTATATATGTTTTTTTTTTCTTCTTCATGATCCATTTTTTGACAGGTGTGACTTATAGTCCGAAAAATACGGTACTTCATTTGGTCAGTTTAAAACAGACCAGAATCTGTTTCCCCGAAAAGTCCAGACTCTTTTTTTTAGATGTGAATGTAACAGGGTCAGTTATTAAGCAGCATGTTGGTACGTAAATAATACTGTACATTGTTATAATTCCACACAATCTGTTTATTATATTTACATTTATTTCAGTTAATACCTGATAGGTTGGGTTTCTGAGTCCAGATGTGGAATTCTGGACCCATGGGTAACTCTGTAACGACTGTTTTCACACCTTTACCTCTGTCCTATTGTTCCTGATCTCTGTGGGAGAGGTTTTGCAGTCAAGGAAAACTTCTGTTTTAGCCTCTGCTAATTTCATTTTTAAGTGTACTGGCTAGCTCAAAGTTTTTACAAAGTGCCGATGATGTACTAGTAACCCATTTGTGTGTCATTGAATGTGTGCAGGGGTATGCTTGTGTATTTGTGCTGCTGTAGTCAGAAATGCTCTTTTCTGTTTCAATAAGATCATGTATTTGTTTCCCTATTGTTCCTGATTTCTGGGAGAAGTGTATGCTTCATGATTGACTGGAGGTTTTTGTATTTTTGTGCTGCTTTAGGAGCAGAAAGAGATTGAACACAAATGGCCAGGTCACTTACACAACAGTCGACTGTTCTGTAACTTCAATCTAATCATCAATCGTCCCAATACAAAGTTTTACAAATGTCTGTCTTTTTTAGATCCACCCATCTTTGGATTGAATTGCCTAAAAAGTTGAGGGACTTATCAAATTTAAGCACTTTTAAAAAAGCTATGAACTCCCATTTTAAGTTGACATAATGTGCCATAATGTGTTGCTGATGTACAGTCAAATTAAATGTACGACCTTTCTTATATTTGTGATGTGGGTCTGTATGAATTTCAGTCTGTAATTGTATGTTTTTTTTTTGTTTTGTTTTTTTACATTGTATATACTATGCACTTGATTTTGTTTTTATTTTGGACCCCAGGAAGACTAACACAACTGCAGTGGGAGCTAATGGGGATCTATTAAACAAATATGCAAATAAATAAGCCTCCAAAGTTGAACACATATGAGTCTGGTCCTTAACCCTGTAAAGCCTGAACCATTAAATAACTGACAGAAAATTCCAATTCTTTGAAACTGGCTTATTGGTCCTTCTGAACCACCCCCCACCCCCCAAAAAAATTTACATATCAATTTCAATGCATGAGTCAGTTTAATTTGTATCATATATGATACATCGGATCTCAATAGTCAAATACATATGTTTTTTTTACAAACAAAAACATAACCTAACACAAACATATCTAACAAATTGGTTATTCCAAAAATTTTCCAGTGCTACTATAATTCATCAACGAGAAAATCCACTAATGAAAGTCTGGAAGACATCTTGTAGTGTCACTGAAAGGCCTCTGGTGAACTCATTACTGCCCTCTGGTGGATTATCCATGGATTGTATGGATCTGATTGAATACATCAGGTTTTTAAGGAAAAAAATACTCAAAACTCATGTATTAAATATGATATGTTTGGCATTATAGGGTTAAAAACAACGTGAACAACGCAGAGTCCGACTCAACTGCTTACATGAACACGAACATGTGAACTCTGATTCAAATCAAACCAGTGGATCGAGACCACTTTGCTCCCAAACAGACTCTGGGCCAGTTCTCTTCTGGTGTGAACAGAACCAGCCTCGAGTCAAAACAAACCAAACAACCATGCGCCTTTTTGTCCTTGGTGAGCCACCGTAGCTGCTGGAAGTAGCCGAGCCTCATGGGTAGTCAGAGCTGAGAGCCGTGGACAGATGTGAACCAATGAGGACATTGAACATCTCAGTGACATTTGGTCACATGTCCATATTAGGAAACTGGCTCCAAATCAGCTGTTCTTGACAGGTAGCATTATTTTTGTAAATTTGTATCTGTAAAAATAAAATACATATTCCAAAGATGATAACTGCACGTGGGATGTCCACATTTGTTTTCATCAACACTCACCGTCTCTGATTAACCCCGCCCCTGACTTTTTCGTCCATTTCAGTGCAGTTTGTCACATACGTGCTTCTGTTTACGCATTTTGGTCCACGAGCAAAAAGTGCAATGAGAATTCACAATGTGACATAAACAAACAAAATTAAGTCCACATTCAATAAACCAATCAAATAAACGGATCCAAGGACTCTCCAGGTGTGAATATAATTGCGCACTTTGAGATTTGATGTCAAATGTAAAGTGCGTTACAAGTAAAATTTATTGTTACTGTTATTATTATTATTGTTATTATTATTGTGCATACACTCTAAAAACTGGTCCACTAACTAACACACCCAGGTACTCTCCACTCCTTCTGTTTGTCACTATAAGGGTCGCGTATAAATTGAAGTGGAAACTGTTCTTGCACCTTTTTCACATGAACCCCTGCACATAAAAACTAGGTTAGCCTCCTTGATTAAATTAGTTGCTGCGTGATTGAGTCACAATGTTCCACATCACTCAGTCTTAACACAAAGAAAAATGCCAAAACCCACACGGTCCGAAGGCAGGGTTTACATGACCTCTGATATGAGTAACTATAGATATTCCCAGCACGCACCTCCTCACAAAAGGAAACAGGGAAAAGAATCCCAGTTTGTTTCACTGGGGACTGCCGGGTACTGGGTGCAAAACAAGGCGACCAATAAAAATGAATGCCAAAAAGGAAGGAAAAAGGGGGAAAACGGAGAGAATGGGGGAAAATAGCCATTGACTTGTTTCTCCAGACTAAGAGAAAGTATCATTGTTTGGATGGTTTTGTTGGTAACAGCAGGGGTTTGACTTCCATGGAGGACGGAGGCACATCACGTGCTTCTGTTCAACCACTTAAAAGAGCGAAGCCAGGACCAGAACTGGGCCTAAACAGCTCCACGAGGCTTTGAAGTCAAATAAAGCCACCTCATCGATCACACACTCAAAGAGCTTTTTCTCATTTTCCTCTCTTGCTTTTGACTCTTGGGAAGCTTTTGTGTTTGGTACAAGTGAACCTGTTACATGACTCCATCATTTACCTCGATAAAAGAAGAAAAAAAACAACAACAAATGGATTGCATAGATTGTTTCAAAGTAAAAGCATATAAAATCAAACAGAAAATATGAAACTTATAGCGTTAGATCAGTACACTGGTCCTCTGTCAGTTCTGATTAGTCATTAGGTAACAAGGTCTCTACTTCTACAGTCAGGTCCAGATACAGCTGTGCTCATAAGTTTACATACCCTAACAGAAGTCAGCATTCTGGGGTTATTTTTCAGAGAATATGAATAATAGTAATACAAAAACTTTTCTTTTCCACATGGTTAGTGGTTGGATGAAGCCATTTATTGTCAAACAAATACGTTTATTCTTTTTATCATACTGACAACAGAAACTATCCAAATGACCCTGATCAAAAGTTTACATACCCTAGTTCTAATCCTCTGTTTTGGTCCCACCCCTTTAACATCATTAGTTGAGTTTCCATTACCCTCAGAAATGCACAAAATGCCAGTTGCACAATAGAAAACTGGCAATGGAAACACAGAAATGTCACAAAAGCTGTCAAAGATTGAAAAAAGCTTTTACACTCTCATGAGTTGGTTTTTGAGACGTTTCGATATAGAAGTGTCATGGAAATATATTTTGCGCATCTTCACTAGTCATGGGCATGACCAGTTCGATGCCACTAGAGGTCCAATAACATAAATAGTTGATTAACCCTCAGTCCTCCGCTGGTTGGCGGGCGCCACCATGCAACAGCATCGGTACTTTGCAGAATATCTCAGGGACCACACAACAAACTTAATGGGTTCTCATGTCTACAAACATACTCTTTGGGTGAGTGTCTATGGTGACCTCGGGGCAATTCTAGCCTTTCCAGAAGGTTTTCAATACAGACGTTAAGTGCGGCGTTTTTTTTGGAACTCTGTATGTGAATTCTACTGTTATAACTCCATGATATGTTCATTATTCATTACATTTTGTGATAAAAACATGCTAAATTATAATTGCATATTTCCATATTGAAGCTTGATGTGAACACTGACGACTTCCGGTCGGTCTCTCAACCAATGAGATGGTCCAATTTATTATTCTTTTGATTTTATGACGTGACATCCAATCCAAGCAGATAAAGATGAAATAGTGAGTTGAAATAGTTATCTTCCAGTATCAAAAACAAAGGGATAATAATCTCCCATGACCAGAACAAAGGTAAATAAGTATTAATTAAATTTAGTGACATTCAATTTCTGTTTAGTTTTTTCTTTTGTTGTTATACTCATATAACTATTGATCCATTCATATGGCATCATTTCAGCATATACATTATTATTGCCCAGGTTGTCCTGAAAAAAAAAGATGTTCATTACTTGACTGTGCAGGAATGGGTTGAGATTATACATGCATTAATAGACAGAGAGGCCAGGACAAAAAATAGCAATAAATGGCTTGGTTTTTAAGGGTTAAAAGTTGCCCGGATTATTTGGAAATTCTGGATTCACAACTGAACATTTTCATTACGGAGTTTAACTTTTGTCATTCAAAAACATAGGGGAAAAGTCTGGAGTTGATGTTATTTTTTAGTTCTTATCCTGCTATTTATATTATTTTACTGGTCCGGCCCACTTTATTCCATATTAGGATGAATGTGACCCCTGACTTAATTGCTCTGCTTGTCTCCATGTGTAACCGAGGTTAAAAATCTGTTTTGAAAAAATAATTGATTTAATATGAAAAACAGAGACCTGTATGTTAAAAATAGGAAAATCATATAAAAAGAAGAAAATAAATATTTGTGTGATAAGAGAGAAACTAATTTATTTAGATGTGTACTTGGATACATATGATGAAGACGAAATGTCAGCCAATCAGGAAGAAGCTCCGCCCACTGACCCGCTCAGGTTAGGGTTCGCTTTCTCTCAAGTTGCTGTGAGAATACACACCCTGTGAAATTCATACGACTGAAAGGGACAAAAACGATTAAAAAAACACAAGCGGCTAAGGACAGGGTGGAAAACAGCGCTGATTGGTTTGTCGTCAAGAGCGCTGATTGGTTGCCCGGTTGCCCGATCTAACCGACCCACGTAACCACACGCGGCACTTTGAATTTGAGCGTTTCCAGCCTGGAGGTTCGGACCAGGGGTGCCGAGGAGCGTTCTCCGGCCAGGACCGCTCCTACTG
>JAPTGZ010000019.1:15897052-15911501 GCA_029814645.1 Fowleria isostigma
AGCCCTGCAGTAAGCAGTGCTGTGTGCATGTGATTGAGGAGTGGACTTGCATTAAATGTGGTTGTTTTAGCCAAGATTATGATACAATATATTTTCAACAACTTTATTTAAGTTCCTTGTTGAGGGACAACCTTCAATTTTTTAAATGTCTGTTTTATTCCCATAAATTCCTGTTAATTCCTATGAAAAGTTTCCAACTTTGAAAATTCCCAAAATTTTGCTAATTTTTTCATAAACTATAAATAATGAAACCAGCAAATTCTTCTTTTTGTTTTAGTGTAAAGGGAAAAAAAGTAAAATTACCCAAAAAGTTTACATTTACTGACTAGCCTTTAACAAAAAAAAAAATAGAAATAAGTACAGTTTTGACAATATTCTACCTGTTAATAATTATTTTGTGTATTTCATTAGATCCACTGTGACCTGTAAGTGGTAATGAACATGTGAAAATGAGGAGCTCAGGTAAAATAATGGTATCAATTGTTAAATTGCCCTTTTTTTTTCTTAATAACTTGTATTTTATTCATGGTTGTTTATGTTTTTTAGCTTTTTTTAAAGGGTAATTTGTAGATGTTAACATTTTGATAATATATATTTTTTTTACTTTTTTCACTGTAAAATGTAGAAGTTAAACATACACATCTTGTAATTAACATTATTTATATATTCACTTCATTTGATTTTTAATTGAATTGAACTGAATTTATAAATATTGTCGATTATACAATGTGTATATGTATATACTATGTTGTTATCTTAATGGTCTGGTCCACTTCAGGTCATATCGGGCTGAATGTGGCCCTGAACTAACATGAGTTTCAGTCGTCTACTGTAAGTTCAAAAGCCTGAAGCACCACTTATAATTAGTTTATAATGTTGGGGACAATCCTAATTGATGAACTGTATCAATAACAGTAACGAGGGCAGCTTTAGCAACATGGCTAGTAGTAGCTAGTATCCTGCTGTAGTCCTTGTCCAGATGACAATAAGAACCCTAAAAAACAGTGTATTACAGCACATTAATTAAAGAGTTAAGACGGGTAAGAGACAAGATAAATCAGTTAAATTAAAGGAGGAAAAAAGCCAACAGTGAAACATCAGTACAACCATACAAAGACATCCAACATAATCCCACACAGGACATAATCACATCAGGGACAGACAGACAGACAGCATCAGGAGACACTGAGACCAGGAGGTCTGGTTTCAGTGTTTAAGTCTTTTGTGGACATCAGGGGCAGCGGTGGAAGGACATGGCTTTATGATAACTGTGAAAAACAAAACTGATTCTTAAAGGTTTGTCCGCTGAACCAACTAGAACTAAGCATTAGCATTAGTCCAGAACCAGAAGTCCATCGAAGCCGGTGGAAAACAGGACATCCATATTAGGTAACATGACCTTTACTGGCCTATATGGAAAAATGGAACCTGACACAACATAATTCAAATGACCCCTCCCTATGTATTTGTAGTGTTTGTAGATGCAGGCAATGTCAGCTCCAACAACTCTGTTAAAAATACAAAATACTGCAAGATTTAAAGGGATCCCCCATGTGTGTCCATGTAATCCCAGTCCCAGTGGACTATTATTATAATGATAATAATAATTCTTCTTCTTCTTCTTCTTCTTATTATTATTATTATTATTATTAGTGGGCCATTGTTATTCAGACTGACATGACTTATACAAAAAACATTGGTAAAATGTGTCCCAGAGCGTTGGAAATTGACCAAAACATATTATTACAAAAATGTTGCAGCCTAGTCTTGAAAAATCTGCTTGACATTCTGATGCATGGATTTTGTTAAAGTTGTGAAAAACAGGCCACATATGTCCATCTGAAATGAATGGGTCCATTTTCAAGTGTCTACACTTCACACATGATTGATATAAAATTATTCTGCTGAAATGTCCAGCTTGGCCCGAAGATTTTCTTTGTCATCACATTGTATCGATATCTCTTACAGTTTTTGCACATGAACGTGATCAAAAACCCCATTCATTTTCAATGGGAACAACAAAAAAGTTGACTTTTCTGACCATTACTGCTTCATCATACTTTGACCTACAGACTTGATTTAAACTTTAAAACTCAAAACTTGTCTTCTGTCCATGAATGGATCTGGTCCGAGGATGGGGTTGATGGTTTTTGACAGGTGACTCTTCAAATCCCCGGTGGTGAGTCCAAACCTCCTGTTAGAGTGAATGATGTCATCAGCTAAAGTGGAGGAGCAGTAAAAATTCACCTGAAAATTTGCTGAACAACTTGCCCTCCTGGCCAGAAGATACAGAGGAAGTGAAGTATCTTTTCTTAAAATCTAGCCAGGGGTCCTGGGATTCATTCAAACCCACGTTTGAAGATTTAGCTCTTTTTAAAGTGAAATGGCGGTCAGCAGTTTAGGCAAAAACCCTGTCTTTTCTGCCATAAGAGCCAATGTTCAGTGAAGATGTTTTCTCCTGGTGAATAGACTTTGTACGCTGACGTAACTCGGTCATTTTTCACATTATGGGCAAAAAAATATATCTGATGTCAAAATATATGTAGTCATTAATAACCATTCTGTCTGGTACTTTTTCTTGCTTTTACATCAGACTTAATCACAAGTCCACCAATCCAGTACGAGACAAACACACAGGTGACTTTTCCTTCAGGATATGGAGGGAGGTCTAGTTTGAAGGTAGTCTCCTAGTCAAATAAAAAACCCAAAACCATACAGTAGAATCAGCAGGTCAGCTGGTTTTGTACTCAGCCTGTTTTTTCTTGTAGGCGTATGGCAGGGGTTCTGAGGCACCGGCTCAGGGTCGGTCCACACCGGCTGTCTGGACAACCATTCCAACGTCAGCACTCGTTCACACCAGCAGGATCCTTGTACACAGTCAACACTCTGTGGTTTTAGAGAAGACACATATGAAGGCAGTGAAATCCAACAGTACTCCTGTTTGGTGACATTCTGCAGAACATTGTGTTCACTGTGGAGAAACAGGACACACACAGAATAGACTGCACATCGACCGAACCTGAGATTTAAAAGAAAAAAAGGCTGACTAAAAGTTTCCAAAACAAGGTTGATCTTACAGTAGCAACGACAACCTTTGAAAAGAAAGTACAACACGTCGGTTCAAAAAGAAAAGAGACAGGAAATGAAGGTAAAAGAAAAGCGGAGGAGGACCACTCAATTGAGAATGACATCCCTGCGATCACATTTCAACAAGATTTGCTGCTTTAATATAAACTCAATTAATCCCAGGGTAAGACGAGTAACACTTTGCAACATGTGGTATTAATGGGGCGTCTTCGAAGCCCGTCGACCTGTTCACAGTGATCACTATCACCGCTCCATACAGGCTTTATTTGGTCTGCTATTTGATCAGAAATAATTCATCATGTGGCCCCTGGAGACCCGGGCAGCCAGGGAACCCACTTCCTCTCATGCTTCTGCTGCATTTATTAGGCCGAGTCATGGGGACTTGTGCGGAGATTTACTGCACACTTCATCTTGAAAGCTTTTTTATTGTTGTAATGTTAACCCCGTAAGAACATACCAAGTCCCCGTGTGGGTATATATCACACACAGGAGCCCTGACTGAATGCAAACCGTGTGGTTTCTAATATGTACGCCCATGTGAGAGATGGCAGAACCGGACTATTAAATCTGCAAACATACACATCCACTTAGATGTACCTACACATCCTGAATGCCCCGGAGGTGAGGCGAGGCTCCATGTTTTCTTCAGGTCTATGGGATTAAAACCAAAGCTTAATAAACATGTTAGTTTGTTGTCGGAGGATTAACCCTCTTTCTTCCTCCGTTAATGGCACACACATGCCCAGCAACACTACCACATGCTAATTGAGAGTGAATCTGGCTGGCTCTCACACGCTCATGCAATTATACACCGAAACAAGGTCATCCAAAGGGAAACGGTGAGAACCCACAATGCACATATCCTACACCTTTAGCTCCGTCCTGGCCCCCAGGCTTCACGTCTTCTGAGCTTCAGAGGAATGTGCCGTGTAATGGCGTTAGGAAGGCTGAAGGAGGCGTACCGGAGGGTGGATGGGGGAGGAGATGCCGGGAATCAGTCGTCTCTGACCTGACAGACTCAAGTATTTCTTCTAAACAGTCGCACTCTTGACATCCTCTCCTCCTGAGGCCCGCCACTGCCCAGGTAGCAGCGCCTGAGAAAGACATTTTTTGGTTGAAAGGGCTCCGAGGGTGAATAAATTTGACAAAGAAGTTCATACTGTGGAATTTAAGGAGTCAGTGAATCGGGGAAGGGATTGGATATGAAGGGGTGGAGGGCTGGGTGGGGGAGGCGGCATATGTGGAGCAGACCTTCAGGGCGGCTGTCTGCTTAACGCTGATCCCACCGAGTTTAATCCTTCACATCACGTGAGGAAAATCCCAGAGCTGCCACCGCTGTCTCCTTCAGACGGCCTGTGGATGTGGGTTTATCAAGTCCAGGATGGATGGGATCAGCGGCGCTGGATTTCAGCTTCTGCACTTGCTCTGTGTTTTATGAATGGGGCATGGACGGAGCAGATAAGGTCAGACATGTGAGGTTCAGTTGACCTTTAGAGCAGGGGTCTCCATGTTCCGTGGCCTCCTACTTCAGTGGGAGTGTCGGGTCGGCCATGAACGATCCGGCTCTAAGTGAACCGAGGGAACCGGCTCTTGATTAGGAAACAATTTTTTCCCTGTGTCTTTATTCCTAATTGAAAAAAATATTAAAATATGAATCTTGAATCTAAAGAAACAAGTTTTTATTGTGGAATAGTTAATATGGCCCAGCCTGACCCAGACTCCACCCCCAGTTGCCTCCAGGTCAGTTGAGACTGAGACCCCTGGTTTAGAGGGAGGGTCCTGAGTCATGTCCAGGGTACGGCCGTGAGTACTGCTGTATGTGGTCATTTTAAAAGGATAAAGAACTAGCATTAGCACTAATAAATTATCATGAATTTTACAGTGAGGAGGACTTTTTAAAGGGGTCACATTGGTCTAAACCCACTTTTATTAGTCTGTGTTTCATTTGTTTGTGCATTTATTATGATATTAAAGGGTTCATATTGATCTAAACCAGGGATCTTAAACTCGTTCAGGGCCCACATTCAACCAAATATGATCTCAAGTGGGCCGGAACAGTAAAATAATAACAGTGAAAAAAGTAAAATTGCATTATAATAATATTTATATTAGGGCTGGACAATATTGGAAAAACTCACATTGTGATTATTTGTAACTCTGCGATATATATATATATTGTAATTTTCTTCCTTGTTTTCAGTGATTGTCTTAACTTTCTGTTATTTTCTTCTTTGTTTCTTCTTTGTTTTCAGTAATTTTCTCTCATTTATTGCTCATTTTTCAAGTTTCCAGTGACTGTGTGTCACGTACCCATGAAATTAGATGCGAACAGGTAGAGTTCATTTCCCTCCTACATCACAGGACCTGTGATTTGACTATTGTGCACATGTACATTACGACGCTCAAACGATATTGTGCAGCTCTTGTTTACATCTACAAACTATCCTGTAAAAATGATAACATGAATAACCTGAATGTCTTCAGAAAAATAGGTGCGGTTTTAAAAATATTTTGTCTCAGTTTATCATTTTTACATGTTCATTACAGCTTTACAGATCACAATGGATCTACAAATACACAAAACACTTAATAACAGGCAAAATATTGGTAAAAATGCAATTATTTTTTAAGACATTTAAGGTTATTCACTTTTTTTTGTCAAAGAATAGTTTATAAATGTCAACATCTTCATGTATTTTTACTGTTTTTTACACTAAAACAAATAGAAAAATGTGTTTGTCATTATTTATAGGTAATTATGACATGTATTTTATGTATCATATGTATTTAACTGGTCTGACCCACTTTAGATCATACTGGTCTCTACATCATTGATTGTTTAGTATCTTCAGTGTAATTTTTGTATTTCACTAATTCATCCAGCGGGCCGTATTGGACCCTTTGTTGGGCCGCATTTGGCCCCCGGGCCGCATTTTTGAGATCCCTGATCTAAACCCACTTTTATTAGTCTGTGGTTTATTTATTTATCTATTTATTATTATATTAAAGGATTAATATTGATCTAAATGCCCCTTTTATTTGTCTGTAGTTCATTTATTTATCTATTTATTATTATATTAAAGGATTAATATTGACCTAAATGCCCCTTTTATTTGTCTGTAGTTCATTTATTTATCTATTTATTATTATATTAAAGAGAATGTTGATCTAAGCCCACTTTTATTATTCTGTGGTTCATTTATTTGTGTATTTATTATTATATTTAAGGGTTCATATTGATCTAAATCCACTTTTATTAGTCTGTGGTTTATTTGTGTATTTATTATGACATTAAAGGGTTAATATTATCTAAACCCACTTTTATTAGTCTGTGGTTTATTTATTTGTGTATTTATGACTAATAGTTCATATAGTTTGAATGTGAACTCTTCTTTACATTTATTTAGATTTTATTTTTAAACCAAGTGGATTTCTACAACCTGTTTGAATTCCTTCTTGATTTGTTACGTCTATAACTATATATAATCATGACCTTTGCCCATATAAGGTCAAGACTTCCTGTGAACATTTGTTAGCCATCATCAGTGGTTTTAGTCCATTCTAAAAATAAGTCCAAACTTTGAGCCCATTACCTAAAATGTTCAGTTGTTGGTTGTATTAATGAACACAAGTGGCTGAACTGGACAGAGCAGCACAGTCAACAACCTGGAGGGGGCGGGGGTGTGAAGTGGCTTATTTGCATTTAAAGGGCCAGCACTCAAAACCACCTTTCTGGTGTCATTACTTAGAAAGAGTGTTAAAAATGGACCTGTGGAGTTGAATTAATGAAGAATTCAGACCCAAACATAACATTTACAGTTTATGGGACATGTTTTAAAATGAATAACTCCATTTAAAAAAGAAAAATGTCACTCCTATAAAGAGGTTGTTGGAGTAACTCATTAAAAAAAAAAAAAGTAAAAGAAAATACTCTGTCACCTTTTTATAAAAACAATTTCATCTTGATTTAAGGGAGACTTTCAAAGAAAAAAAGGTTGGCAGCTGCAGCAATTTAACCCCTTTTCTTAGGTCTGACCACTGGGCTCTGGAAGATTCCACTGAGTATCCAGTGGCTGCTCCGTGGACACATTTACTTGTACACATTCTGCTGTTTCCAGCCCACTACTGTTGTTGTTCATATACTCTTTGATGAACACAGGGTTTTTCAATAGCAATGTCACATTTAAAAAAAAAATAATTAAATTTAGGTCCATCTGTGAATGTTTTTACTCTTAAACCTAAAAGCAGTTGTATGCAAGACTTCTGATTAAAGCAGCAAAGGCCAACAGCCGAGTTAATGACTCAACATGGACAAACAGTAGTCTGTTGGAGTCGTCCACCTCCACACCAGGTGCACCTATCCCATCTGCACTGAACAGCCCCGCCATTACAGCTAATCCATGACATGTCAGAACATCTATCACTGTGTGGCAATCCAGGATACACATCAAAACATCTGTCACAAAGGTCATTCACAACTGACAATATGCACCAGGCTAGTCCACAATGCACCTAACAAACTGATGAATTAGAGTAAAAGGTTAACGTACTCAAAGGAGAAAAACCTGAGGGCTGTGTTAGTATTTCATGTACGCTGAAATTCCACAGAATCAGGAGATATTGAGTTATTATTATTATTATAATTATTATTGCACTGTGTGATGGTCATCCAATACAGTTTATTTCAGTTATCGCTCAAACAGTGTTATATTTTTCTAACAATCATGGTTCATAATCATCAAACATAATCAGACATCTCATTGATTACAGACTTCTAATACATAAGAAAAAAGTATTAAAAAAGGAATTAATATAATATAATTATGCTCAGGCTGAACAGTTATAGTTAAGTTCATAAAAAGGCCTTACATTCTAAAGTACAATAAGATTTTCCAAGGACAAGAATTAAATATGAAAAAGAAGAGAGAAGAGGAGAGAAAAGAAAAAAATAGATAAATATGTTTAGAAGTTACAATAAATGTATATAAGTTTTTCTACTGAAACCAAGTGAAAAGAAACCATCAGACAAGACAAGGTACAATTCAGTTAAAGTATTTGTCTTTTTTAGCTCAATCACACCCTGACTTTAAACTTCAGTCACAGGTTTGACTCAAAACTCAACCAAATTCATTTCGTCACACGACTTCCTGGTTGGCAGTGATCCTTCTCCATTCACAAACTCATGTCAACCACAGCCGAAATGTCGCACACACACACTCACACGCTCCCGTCATAGAAGCCACTCATCTGCCTGTCAGAGGGGGCCGTACAGCTCTATAGTCCAATCAAAGAGCTCGTTCAGCACAGTTTAGCAGCAAAGGACGACAACAACCGACCGTATCGGCAAAATCCATATCACAATTTCCTTGACATCCTGTGGCAGGCGGCGTTTCATCACACTGACAGCGTCTGTCCTGGAGGTGCTGATAGTGTTATTACAGTCTGAATAGGAAACTGGAAAGTGCTGGTTCTTGTGTCTGTCAAGAAGAATGGGTGGCGTTCCATTTTCCTCTCCTGGGTCATCATGCATGTTCATCCTCAACACTGACGGATGGCATGATTGAGTTCATCACTGCCGCCGTTCTACAGGGCCTGGATGTGTCCAACAACTGGGAACTGGAGGACCATTTATAATTCACCTTGAAATGAGCGCAATGACAGGAGGGTAGCGGTACACCTTGGCGGTATTAGCACCCATTGTCGCATGCGGCTTAATGGCTCCTCCAACAGGATATTGACCCAAGCAAAGCATGCCTGCCTGGCTTTATGATTCTTATCAGAACGAATGACGCCGCGGATGCCGCTGAGAGCCATCCTTTAACCGACCATTCATAGTCATTTATCACTGAGGCGGGAAGTGAGATTCCTATATCCATTAAGCAAAGATAGATTCACCGTTCCCTCGTGGGCGTTTAAGTGACCAAGAACGTCCAGAGGAGGTCAACTCTCCCGAAATAGCCTTGAACCTACCTTGAAATGTCCATTTAATCATTTCAGAAGAGCTGTCAGATATTGTTGAAGAAAAAGTTGCAGTCTTGTTTTTTTTTTTTTTTGAGGGAACTATAATTTTTTAAGTTGAAGTCTGAGTCGTTTGCACAGATTTTTCAATCAACCCAATGAACTCTGGATATAACTCAATGCTAAACTTTAATTTGGAAGATAAAAGCCTGCTACATTTGAAGTATTTTACCTTCTACTTCTTTCTTTTTTTATTAGCACAGAACCATTCATTTCCACTGTGATGGACTTGGAAGGTGTTTTTTCTGCTCAAGGGTTTTGTCTGTTTTTACGATCAGCGCGATGCCGAATGCCACGGCAGGCATTTTGCTTTTTTATCACCGAAGCAGGGGCTGGATTTGTAGCTGCCTGCACCTCAAAGACTTGAAATCCGGGGTGCTAAATTGCATGATGGACTCTTTCTCAGCCAAAAAAAGGGCTTCCGCATTCACGGATATTTGCTGACCATCTCAATTAATGCTTTTGAAACGCCACCTCTCATTAGGCGGTGGGAGAAGGGCAACTGCGAAGGCCAAAATAGTGTATTGAGTGTAAGGTCTCAAAGGAAAGATTACAGCAAGAGCAGATCCAGGCTCTGTCATTGATTCAATTACCGAGATGAATAAACAGTTTGGGAAGCTTGGAATGTTTAACGATTTTTGTCAATGCGTTTTACACATCCAGTCTGAAGGACTCGGTATGAATGTGGGAGACTTTCGGTTTTGTAGCACTTATTTTGCAAATATGACATTTTGTCAAAGTTTTACAACAGTAGGGATGTGGATGTGTCAGTTTTTTAACAGCTTGTCAAGAAAAGAAAACCTCAGATGGGGAAAAATGTTGTTTAATAGTACTTTTGTCATAGCAGTGTTAATATATGTCCTTGGTCCAAACCATTGAATATCTGTTTATGTTTAAAATCTGAGCCAACAGGCACAACTTCATATTTAGGACAAATCCTCCTCTTTGTTTTGTCCTGTACATCAGCCAGTTCTCAGTGTCGATCATTATAACAGCGCGCAAAACTGACATTCAGTTCTATGGTGCGTCGATCCATCATTTAGAAAACAATAGTTGAATTGTGGGTTCATTACCCTTCATGGCGAAGCGCTGCCTCTGGTGTCGTCTGTGTTAGTTATGAGCCTTTAGTTTTGGGTTCCTGCTGCGAGACCCCGAGCCCAGAGACGTGACATATATTTCACTGTGGGGGAGGAGGAATAATCTGATTAGAAAGAGAATGGAGGAAGAGCAGCCGAAGCAAAGCGATGTGTATGTTCGGCTTTGATGTCGGCGTCGATCAGAATGCAAAGAAATGGATTTGGGTCACGCTGAGTGATTTAGCCATTTAGAAAACCTGTCTGAGGTTTGAGTCTCGGCTTCAGGAATGTTGGATTTAAAGGTTTGGAGCAACCCATAATGGAATACCTGCCAGTAACGTCATTTTGGCCATTTTAAATGTAATAAAGCCAATAACATCATAATTTTGTCCAATTTAAATGTAATAAAGCCAATAATGTGATAACTTACCAATAATGTAATAAAACTGTAATGTAATAAAGTGAAAAAAAGTTCTAATTAAAAAGGTTTTCCAGTAAATAAATGTGTTAAATTCATTTGACCATGCAACATCCAACAGAGGCACTGCCATGAAATTATGAATTTACAAATTAAGCAAATAAACACAATTCTAAATACAAATAATTGTCAAATTCTCTTCAACCATATTTAAGGAGAGAAAGTGTTACATAACACATGGTCTTAATGAATGAATATGACGACAATGCCAAACACTAGATCTATTTTTGATGAGCAGACTTCACAAAAACTAAAAAAAATATATAATTATTTCCAATAAATGCAGTCCTATTTATGTATTATTACATTATCAACTGCAGTTATTACATTTCAAAGGATTTTTTTTTTTTATGCTGTGTCAATAATGTAATAACTTACAATACAATATTGAAAAAAATGTCATTACCTTATTGGATCAAAAACTATTAAGTTATTGGCTTTTTTTACATTTAAAATGGACACAATTATTATGTTACTGGCTTAGTACATTATCGATTGTTCCAAAGTTTTTGTTGGTTTTTGTCATCGTGGACGACTGCCTCTATGCTTTGTGGGTACATCAGTATGTGTCAGGCCTAAGCTGACAAAGACGACCAAAGGTTTGATGGATGAATAAATACATAAAATGTACAGATGATTGCATGTAGAAGTCTGCTCTGACCTTGTGTGTGTTTGACTCATGGGATTGTAAAAGGGCTAATGCATAGAAAAGTCCCAACTCCAACAATGATGAGTTTGAATTATACACAAGGCTGGTTATTCCCCACGGAGTTACACGTGCAGGACTTATATTGCTCATATTTATTATGACTGGTACATAAACTTTGGGGTAAATGTGTCCCAAAGCGTTGGAAATAGACCAAAACATATTATTATTATTATTATTATTATTATTATTATTATTATTATTATTATTATTATATTATAGCATTGGAAATAGACCAAAACATATTATTATTATTATTATTATTATTATTATCATTATTATTATTATTGTAGTGTAAATAGACCCAAACATATGATTCCATAAATGTTCATCCTGGTCTATACAGATGTGATATTATCTGATTCACATTCACATGAATACATTTATTACATAGTCTATATAGTTTATAGTTTAGTTTATAGTTTATAATTTACACTGTTTATAGTGTTTATTTTATTTATAGAGATTAGAAAATTTATAGAGTTTTTTATCATCTTTTTGTGTTTCCTGTTACATTTTGTTGTACTGCCTGTTTTGCACTGTGGGTCTGAGAGGACTGTAATTTCATCTGTGCTGTATGTCGTGTATATATGGTACATTTGACAATAAAGTTGACAATGACTATGACTATTGGCTTCATCACCACCTGTTATGATCGGTCTCCATGGAATCTTTGTGCACATTTTGTAATTGTTTGTTGTATGCATTGTTGTGTGTTTATTTATTTATTTTTTTGGTCTCTGCTAACTGTACAATAAATTGCCCCTCACAGGGATAATAAAGTTTTCTGAATCTGAATCACTTTCAAGGGTGATTTTCTAATTTTTTCACCATAGCACCTTATCACTGGTTCAAATCCATATCTACAAGAATGCATGTACTCATGATTATTTCCCAATTATGCTATGAACATTTAAAAATATATCTCATAATAGCAAAAAGCATGGTTCTCTTGTCCAGCTGTAAGAAACAGTTTAGGAGCAGCTACAAAGGAAAATACAACATTTTATCCAAATAAAGGGACATAAGACAAAGATTAAGATCCAAAAGTGCCTGGTGTCGACTTGAGAACACCTGGGAATTTTCTTTTTGACATAAAGTTTTATTTTTCAAAATGTATCCCCTCTCTGTGAGTAGCTTTGGCTTGAGTTAAAATTTAAAAATAAACTAATTAATCTCGCCACCGAGTTAGAATTACAAGCACTTTCAAACACTTAAATTAAAATCCAAGCATTTTACAGACCTTGAAAATACAAAATTGAAATTCAAGCATTTTCAAGGATTTCAAGCACCCGTCCAAACCCTGTTATGGTTTATGTGAAATCACAGCAGAAGAACAAGATTGTGTGAGGATTCCTCAGTGGACAGTGAGGATGAAAAACCTTACCAATTCAGAAATCTATCTGAAATAACTGATGATTGTATTTTCACATCATGCTTAAATTTGGGCTTTTTTTCCTACTTTTGAGGCTGATTCATGTTTTTCAGTGACCAGATTTTTTGTCTGGTTTGAATAAATTTTGCCAAACAATGCTTGAGATTTATTTTTCTACTTGATACAAAGCAATTTGTTGACATTTATAAATTTCATCTTCTTTCTTGAAGAGGTATTTTTTAAAGTTATCATTTTCATTCATTCATTTATTCAGATCGACGAAGCATTTACAACATTCAACAAATACAATCAACAGAATACATGCAGGTACAATTTTGCAAAATGCATTTATTTATGTTCAAAAAGGATTGGGAATAAAGAAAACTTATTTAATCCCAGCCCCATTTCTCATCAATAACTTAACATAGTTTTAAGAACTTAGCAAACTTAGCTTTGATTATGGAATATATTCATTGTAGCATCATTTCAATAACCTTATGTAATGTCACCGCATTAATTTCCATATTGTTTTTACGCATATAATGTTACTGAACTCGACTAAACCAAGCCCATATCATAACTCTACACACATATAGATGAGAGTGGATGGTCAGTGATGGAAACTAGTGGTAAAAGTGTGATTTAAAGGAAAATGACTCATTTAAGAAACCGCTGGTTTAGCTTCATACTCTACATTTAATATATTTAGTTATATTTAAAAACATTATACATATATCTATATTTATAATACTTGATAATTAGAACTACAGTCATTACTGAACATAACACCTGTAAATTTTGCACATTATTTATTGATAACACTTGTTTTTGTGTGGGTTTTTATTTGACTGATTTTATATATTTTTTTCTTAGTTGCTTTTATAATTAGTTGTGTTTATAATTCTGTGCACTTTTTCAGAGCATTAAGACAAAATTTCATTGCACTGTACAAGTATATATTTGTAATATGACAAAGCCTATTCTATTCTATTCTATTCTATTCTATTCTATTCTATTCTATTCTATTCTATTCTATTCTATTCTATTCTATTCGTCCTGTTATCAATCATGTAGTTTTCATCTCAAAGGTAATAAAGCTGTCAAATGTCGTAGCAGTAAAAAGTACAGTCCTTTCTTCTTGGATGTGCAGTAGTGTTGTAGAATGCATCATTAAATGGAAGTAGAAAGATTACAACTCAAATTAAAAAGCAGAAAAATAAAACCAAGAAAACGTTCATCTAAAGTTCCAACAGAGTGGATCGTAGAAGGTTCCATGTACTTCAGGGTGGCTCACCTCCTCTTCCAGCGGTGTGTGTCGTCTGTTGCATAAAGTCCATGTTGCGACACCGGCAGGTTCTGCAGACTGACACAAAGAATGAAAAGCAGCTCCACCTTCACTGTGATAAACATCTGTTCTGCCTCTTTAACCTGTGGATACTCACCACCACATTCACCTGCCTCTCCCTTATCTTCTGCACACACTGGGACGAGGACTGGGAGCTGTGGTTCAACCAGGACAGATGAGAGGCAGCAGCAGGTGAAGGGTTAAATGGAAGCAGACAGTGTAAACTAATGCAGTGATTCTTAACCATAGGGCCGGGGACCATTTTTGCGCCGCGAGGGCCACCGAATGGGCCGCAAAAAACTTTCATTTTTATACCTGTGGGCCGCCAGACAGCTTCCCTCAAAAAATGAAGACTGTTAGATAG
>JAPTGZ010000019.1:16131110-16144666 GCA_029814645.1 Fowleria isostigma
ATATGGAAGTCTGCTAACATAATTTACATGTTTTTATCACAAAATGTAATGAATAGTGAATGTATCACAGAGTTATAATGGTGGAATTAAGGTGAGAAGTTCCCAAAAAAAACGCCTGGATGTCTGGATTAAAAACCTTCTAGAAAGGCTAGAATTGTACCAAGCTCACCATAGATCGCCCAAAGAGTATGATTGTGATAGACATTTATCCCATTAAGTTTTGTTGTGTGGTTCCTGAGATATTCTGCAAAGTACTGACACTGTTGTGTGGGGGCGCCCACCAACCAGCAGAGGACTGAGGATTAACAAAAACAAAGGTGATGGTGTGAAGATACATCAACTTTCTGTGCAAGTAAAACCAAACAGGTGATGGATGGGAAGGTTTGTGCTAGAACAGCTTCTGTGACTAATGCCATGTTTCCACTACATGCTACTGACTTTGGGACCAGGGTACCTAGAGATGTTTCCATTACAGGACAGAGTACCTGGTTGTCATAGCAACACTATGCATAACTTTTGAGACGCCTACTTATTTATTTCTATATTTGTCAGGGACAGTGCAGTCAAACCCAGTTACAGGTTTATGGCTGATGTGATCACATAGAGTTTAAAATAGTGCTAATGTTTATCCTTTAACCCTTAAGGACCCACTGAGACATTTGGGACACTTCCCAAGTATATATTTTTTATATTTAACTCTTTTTAGGTGGTTTAATTGCCATTTATTGTAATTTTTTTTTGTAATTCTTCTATATTTTGTGTTTTTTCAGTGAAAATAAGGTATTTTCCAACATTTAACATATTGATCATGTGGATAATCATAAAAGTTCAGAGTGAAATGGAGAATTATTTTATCAAAAAACAGAGAAAACTAAAGAAAAAGTGACTTCAAGTACAATATGTTTAACAACAATAAACACATACCAAAAAAGGTAAACAACAAAAATAGCACATACCAACTATAAATATATTTAAATTCTAAATTTTAGAAGATGTTTGTTGTATGTTGTTTGTAATAAATGTACACATATTGTTTCAATGTTTATTATCTTTAAGTCAATGTGCAGTTCTTTGGACATTAGGTCTTTTTGTGCATTTTTTTTGGGGGGGGGGGGGTTCAGCAGTAAAGTTTGCCTAGAGCATCAAATGGTCTATGACCGCCACTGAATGGAAATGTAAAAAGGTGAGTGGAGTCGGTTACCCGTAGTGGAAATGTGACTTCATCTAACAAGTCCAAAGTGGACGCTGTTGGACCAGACTGGACCTGAGGTGGGACGGGTCGGACCATCAAACCCAGAGGGAGTTGTGTGTGTTGTTGTTATCAGACAAAATGAGAGGGGTTCAAACCCAAACGCTCTACCAGGAGTCTGAAGTAAATGTGTGACTTTTAAATCCAGCATGGAGGCGCTGGCGTCCTCCATTAATATTGAAAGCCACAGTTTGGAACCTTTGAACTTTTGATAACAGGAAGGTCTTTCTTCTAACTCAGCCCTTGTGCTAACCACAGACTACACTGTTTAAATGTCAAGACAAATCAACGGCAAATTAAATGTCTGTGCTCGTGCCCTTGGGATTAAAGTTTGTCTTGCAACTGTGGAAAGTGCAGAAAAAAAAGAAAAAGTCAGTTGTTTTCATGTGAGCCTTGAGCATCTTAATTAAGGCTGTGATATGGATGTGGTGGAGACAAGGCTATTCATCCAAGACCCTGGAGGGAGAGAGGGAGGGAGGGGGAGAGAGAGAGAAGAGGGAGAGAAGAGGGAGAGAGGGAGGGAAGGAGGGAGAGAGAGAGAGAGAAGAGGGAGAGAGGGAGGAAGAGGGAGGAGGAGGGAGAGAGGGAGGAAGAGGGAGGAGGAGGGAGAGAGGGAGGCTGTGGCATTAAAACCATGTCCCGATGAGAGGCAGAGGGGAGTAAGTGACCAGAGGGAATCGATAATCACCAGCAGGTCAATGAGACGACTGAAAGCATGAAGTGTCAATGAGTATTTAGTTCAGTTGAATAAATCACCTACTGCAACACACACACACACACACAAGAGGTTGGGAAAGTGTGTGTGTGTTTGTGCATATATATATATATGTGTGTGTGTGTTTGTGCATATATAGATGTGTGTGTGTTTGTGCATATATGTATATACATATCTATATATGTGTGTGTATTTGTGCACATATGTATATATATTTATATATCTATATCTCTCTCTACATATATATGTGTGTGTGTGTGTGTGTTTATGCATATATATATATATGTATATATATTTATATATATATGGGGGGGGGGGGTGATTGTGCAGGACATGCACCAGTCAGTACATGCTGTGAACAACTGCCTCTGACGCCTGAATGAATTAAGTAGGTTAAGTGTGAAAAAGGGTCAAGTTTCTCTGCATTAATTTTCAACTAAGTGATTGTTATTCCAGTTACTCATTTTTGCCGTTGTGTTTTCCTGATCAGCGCCTCCAGTTTTACTTGCAGAGGACAATGGACAATGCTTCCAGGACACACAGTGGCTTTTCGTGATGTTCCAAAGCTCTGACTGAGGTTCTATTTTGTCATGTTTTTGGAAGCTGCTTAATTACTTCAGAAGGAGCCATGAATACTGAGCAGTGGGAGAGTAGACTGGATTGTATGGGGGTCTTTACTTAGTCTTTGTGTGGTTTATTTATTGGAAGATACATAACTTAAGATATAAGCCTGCTAAAGCCCCTTAGCTTAAAGAATATCTACTCATGCTCCAACATGACATGGTGTTTATTTCATTATTTCAAGTGTTATTTTTTGTGTTTGTGGTTCACTAGGAGGAGCTCTTCATTACAAATCTGATGAAATTTTAGCTTTTTCACAGCGTGTTTTGGCATGCACAGTGTCTGTGATAACACTACACTAACAATAGTTATTTCTTAAAGGTAGCTCTGTACGGAAAATCCTCTGGGTGCCATTCCAGGCCTATTATAAACTGGAATTCCCCCCCCTCATATCTCCTCTGTTATGGCAGCAATACACTATATGGACAAACACACATTTACAGAAAGACATTTTGTGAAAATGGGATATCTATGCAACACAAGCACAGAAAATAAGAACGTGCAGAGATTCAAACACAGATGCTGCAACCTACTCAGACATAAGAGGACACGACCAATACAAACCCTTATATCAATATGTGCATGTGGAAATGTGCACACACACATATACACATGAGGTTTTGTCTCTAGATTTGACAATGAAGTGGCAAACATGGCATATCTTTTCAGTAAATATGCTTCACGTGCATCTCGTAATACCTATGTGGATGTGTTTGGATGCTGCAGCGTAAATAGACTGATGGTCTTCTGCTTCTGTCTGGTATTATCTGGATCTGTCTGTTGGATGATGCTGGGACTCAGACTTGGCTTCATCCCTCAGAGACACTGTGTAGTCTGGGAGTGGCTCTATTTCTGGGTTTTTTTTGTTTGTTTTTTTCTTAGAAATTGATTTCTCCCCCCCCTCCCCCTATATGCTGCCTCCCTTCCTCTGTATGAACATTCTTCAGGATTCTCCATAATCTCAACCATTTGTCCTCTCAACAGCTGAAGCAGTGAACGTCACAAAACAAGCCGCAGTGTTGTCGTCGCATGACTGCAAAGGAATACAAATAAACATGTACAATACATTTGGAAAAAAAAAAGAGACAAGACAACAAGAAGAGAGGTGTTTTTGTGTGTGAGTGAAAACATAAAGGGGGTGGTGGTGGTGGTGGGGGGGGGAGGCTCGAGGAGAAGCACCGTCTGTGGTACATTCTGCTGCAAAACAAAAACACAAAGACGGCAGAGGAGACCGGCCTGGCGTTGGGTCGGTGATGTGGGAAATGTGGAGTGTACAACTCTCCACTGTATGAACGAGTCTTGAAAAGGAGCATCTGTTGACGGAGGCAGGGAGGGCCTTCAGCTCCTCTGGGGGGGGGGGGGGGTGTCCGAGGGAAAGCACAAGAAGATAGACAGATAGGAGGAGGGACTGAGGTGGGGGGGCTGAGGGGGTCTGTCCCCCAGATTGCTACAGCTGAGACAGTTAGTGTCTGGATTCATTAGTGCTTGGTTTGGAATTAAAAGGAAGTGCAGAATTTGGAGGTTGGCGGACTGGGAACAGCTGGGGACGAAATGACTGCAAGGGTGTTAAAGTAAAAAAAACACTAAACGTACAAAAAACGGGGTTCGGAACACAACAGCCGAGTCAGAGGGCCGCACAAAAGTGAGGGGCGGGGTGTTTGAAGTGTCGGCGAGGGGGGGTGGGGGTCTTTATGCGCCTCTTTAGCCCATTGTGGACCGCATGGGAAAGCACCACCAGGCTGTCAGCAGCACTTTGTGTGTGGTACATGTGGACGCCTGGATGTGCAAAGGGTCAACGCCAATACGTATTTGAACACTTAAAAGGTTAGCGCATGAGGAAGCAGACTTTCTCCTCCTGGTTGGAGTGTAGAGGAAGAGGAAAGGACCGTCTGTGACTGGGCGGGACAGTGAAATTGGATTGCAGTGTATCTTTTTAGTTTTGTAAGAAGCGCATCCTGCGGAGAGCTTCAACATGTTCTATTGAGTGGACGACTCATCAAAGTGTGTAGGTCTGTTCAGCTGTAAAAAAGGGCACTATTCTGTGAAAAGAGGAACAGAGGGCACTTATAGCTTTAAAAAGCGTATTTATGGGTGATATAACAATTTATGTGTTTTTCTCTCCTATATTCTCATTTTAATTCTTTGGTTAATATTCATTGTTCCCTTATTCAATACAAAGGTACTACACAGGAGGTAGGGGATGTAACTAGTTTGTACAGAGTGTCAGAGGTGGTAAAAGTACTGACGTTCTGTACTTAACCCATGAAGACCTAGCACTACTTTAGTGTCAATACCCAAATGAAATTTTCTCTATATTTAACTTCTTTTTAACCCATAAAGACCCAAAGATCCACCGTCTACCAAAACCATCTACTGCTAGAAACTGTTTAATCCCTGTTAAGCCATTAATCCTATCAATACATCTAAATAATGGATGTAAAATGCAATTTGTCGTCATTTTAAGGTCATCAAATATGACCCATTTGGACATGCAGAGGCTCCGTAGTTACCATGGAAACACTGTATTCAACAGTAAAACCCATGGAGTTGGATCAGTGACAGTGGATGGACACACTGGGCTTTTGTTCAATTAATGATATATTTTGCTGAAAAAGTTACTTTTTCTTCAGTTTTTAATAGAATAATCCTCAACTTTACTCTAAACTTTTATGAATATCTATGTAATTAGTACATTAAATGTTGGAAAATAGGTGATTTTCACTGAAAAAAACACAAAATACAGACAATAATGTTACAATAAATGGCTTAATCACAGTTAATTTGGGAACTGAAACAAATGTCACCCCGGGTTCTTATGGGTTAAGTAGAAGTACAGCTACTTGTGTGAAAAATATTTTTGTAAAAGTAGAAGTACTGATTCAACTCCTTTACTAAAAGTAAAAAAAAATACAACTTCTCAATTGTAATAAAGTACAAAAGTTAAACTATTTTGTTTTTTGTTTTTTGCGATGAATGAAAGAACACTTATTTAATCTAGCAAAACCATTTTCATCAATCAGTTATGTTTTTTAATTCCAAAGTGAATGAAGCAACATATTGTATGTACTGAGAAAAGTAATTTTGAGAATGTAAGGAGTATAAAGTGCAGATATTCATGCACAAATGTAGGGAGTAAAAGTCAAAAGTTGCCAAAAACCTCTACTTAAGTACAGTAATGAAGTACTTTTACTTCGTTACTTCTCACCTTTGCCTAACGGTTTTGGTTTGGGGCATTTGATTCAATATGGAGGTGTACCAAATGAATACATATGACCTAAATGGAAAACGCAAACACCTGGGAAGTACTGCGAATTCTAAATGCCCTTGCAAAAAACCACAGAAGCCAGGTCGGACGTTCAAAGCATGTTTAGTTTCACTCGTGGCACAGAAGAGTCCACGGATTCCCTTATAGCAAAAAGGATTTTATGTTTTAACTCAAGTCAACCTGCTCCTCTTCTCCTTCACCGCACCTCTGCTGTGACGTTCACAGCACCTCAGGGAGTACTGTGAGGCATTCAATAACACTCAGGAAATTACAGTGTTTGTCATAAATGAAGATTGGACATTCAAAAATACATGACATATGAGGTGTCTGTTAATGCATAAATAACTGAGCAGTATTTTTGCAGAAATGTCCTATGTCCCAGCAGTAGGTAGCCCCCTATACGCCCCCCCACCTCCCTTCACTAGTCTCCTTTACTCTAAATGAAAATGCACAGAACTTAACAAGAAAAAAAAAAGTGGGAAGAGGTATTTGGTATTGAACTATTAGCAGATGTCAATAGAATGCCATGTGCTCACTGCCTCAATAAGGATTATAAGAACATAACTGCCTTTACAACTTTAATAGCCTGAAGGCTCATTCTACTTAAATGGAAAGATAGAAACCCACTGACCTTCAACGTCTGGATTAAAGACCTGATGAACTATCTGCCATTAAAAGAATAAAATATACAACAAGAGATAATGCAGATAAATTCTATTTAATGTAGTAGCCTGTCTTATCATATATTAGAAAGATGGACACAAATATTTTCTCATTGTAACTAGGGGCATATATATATATTTGTTGTTTTTGTTATTATTAGTTTACTTAGTTTATTTTATCTACTTATTTTATGTATTAATTTTTGATACATGCATTTGCATATATTTTTGTTGGGGTGTGGGGGTGCATCGGGGTGGGGACTTAATTGGAGTGGGGTTGCATAAGTATGTTGTCATATTTTATGTACATTCAACTGTAAAGTTATGACTAATACAATATAAAAATTCAATAAAAACTCTGATAAAATGTACCAATCTGCCTTTTTTCAGTCCCATTCCACCCCTACTAAACAGGAGACTTACCCCGGTCTCAGGGTGTGCGGTCCAGGCTAATTCTGTGGTGGCCCACTTTGTGTCCATCAGCGTCTCTGTAATGAAACCAAAAGAAAACACCCAGGTCAGACACAACAACAGGAGATCATCCAACCATCAGGACTTTCACAACAGTGTCATAAAAGTGTAAAACGATGCGGGTGGTGGATCTTTGACTTTGATCCGGTCTTTTCTTTTCGATAACTGGAAGAACACAACAGTGACACAAACCCTGGGCTCACATTTAATTGGACGACGGCGTCTGTGCCACAAGGACCTGGACGTACGACATCCAGGCGGGTGGTCTGGGAGGTATTGTGTGACATTTTATTACCATGTCTTGTCTGGTTAATTAGTCTCAATTAGACTTGATCTGTTTTACTCAGGGAGAGGAAAACTATGGTGAAAAGGTTCCATTCCCACAGGGTAGTACCACACGTGTACCACGCTGATCACATGTACACACCACTAGTGAATTACAGGCAGTAAAACTCTACAAGAACCCGACAGACGGCTGAATGAGAGGGGTCATAAAGTTAGGTGTCACAAAGAGGAGCTCTTGACTGGAACAGAGGTCGATACACTTCAACTGGCTTCACTTTGTACCCATACTAGAAGAACTCGGGTTCCCTTCCACTTCCTCCATGGTCTGACACATACAAATGGACTCACACGGTTCATGGATCGGGTGGTCATTGGAATTTGGATGTAAAGTGAATGAAAATTACATTTCGAGGCATTTTTCCTTTTTGGTGTCAAAACAAACAAAATTTTAAAACGGATTGATTTTTGTTTTTTCTTTCTAATAACAATATTACCTGACAGAAAAGACAAAAAAAAACACAGCATTTTTTTTCCTTTTCTGAAACCAGAAGTTGACATTTTTAAGGAAAGAGCGCAGATGTGGATGAATTAGTCAGTGTGTGGATGTGGATAAATGGACGGGGAGCAGAACACTATATAAAACAACTAAAAATAATAATAATAATGAAAATAATAGATTAGATTAGTCAGTGTTTGCATGTGGATAAATGGACACTGTTTTCTGAAACAACAAAACAGTGTGTCTGAGGGAAGTCATTTTATTTTACAGAGCCTCTAACACTGACAGTCCTGTTTTAGATTTATTTATTATTATTATTTATTTTTTCCCCCACACTGACAGTCCTGTTTTATATTTATTCATTTTCTCCCCCCCCCCCCCACACTGTCAGTCTTGTTTCACACTCTTTCCTTAAAAATGATAGCATCCGGTTTCAGAAAATGAAAAAAACTGGGTGTTTGTGGTGCGTTTTTCCATTTTTGTCAGGTCGTAACTTTATTTAATGTTATTACAAAAAGAAAACAAAACTCAAACTTTTTTTTTTAAATTTGCTTTATCTGTTCTGTCAACGAAAAAAAAACATCCTGAATTTCAATTTTAATTCTTGTATTTCAAAATGAAAAGCATATAACCACTTGTTTTTGTTGTGTTTCTAAAATCCAACAACCAGCAGATCCATGGACCTCACACATACTGGAATCACCCAAACAACATTGCGAACAGACTCTTTTCCTCCAAATCCTGCTCCTCTCTCCACTTTCCACTCTCTGGTTTCCACGACAGCGACGCCGGCGTTGTGCGAGTGCAAAGAAAGACTATAAACGTGGAGTGTTTTACTACCTGGCGCTCAAGGCACAGTATGCAGCCACCGTTATTATCTCCACCGCTGTGCTGTTGTACAAGATAGTAAAAGATGATGAAACAGTGGGAACGCCGACTCCGACTGTCTGTGGACATGGACCTGAGTGTGAAACATTCCATTTCTCATGCCTCTCCTGTTTCATTTGACTATATTTGGTCGGTGGAGATGAACAGGAGGCTCTGAGCCCACGTTTACGCTCAGTCGCCATCTCTCATGTTCTCCCTTTACCTGTGTCTGCTTCTGTCGCTGGTGTAAAGTGGTTAGGGTATGGGAAATATTCGCGAAAACACCAGTGTGACCGCAGATTTTCAAAAACTCTTTCTCCAAAATACTGTTGCATTCAGAGTAGAACCACAGGTGACTAACGCCAACACCGTCAAACTCCCAAACGTCCCCGGAGAATTCAGTCTGGGTCTGCAGAGACTCAAAGACACCTACGCCTGGGAATTCCCATTGAATCCCCCCTCCCCCGTGGGTTGAGTGACAGTGATGGGGACATATGTATGAGTGCATTCCACCAGAGAAAATACCGACTCCCAGGATGCCATGAACAAACACAGACATCCTCCTGCAACAAGAACACTTCAGATAGTGGAGCAAATAAGTTAAACAATCGTTCACTTGGTGACGCAAGCATGACATTTGGTACATGTATTCTTCAAAGCTCACTTTCAAAGCAAATACCGCTGGCCACGCAAAAATTCAACATGGCAGCCATTTTTCAAGATGGCCGACACTTGTGACTGAGCCCTACTGTTATGGACCAGATAATTGGAAGAAAGGAACAATAAATACAATCCAACCCAGGTTTTTTATTTTTTTTTATTTTTGCACTAACATGGTAAGTGAAGGCAATTTTGTCCAAAACAGTTGAATATTAGACTTTAACTAAAATGGGGTCAAAGATGGCCACCGTTAAAGACCAAATTTATGGTATTTCGGCTAAAAATAGAGGTAGACAAAGGATTTTTTCATCCAATCCTACACTTTTAGGGTCAAAGAATTAGAAAAAAAAATTCAAAATACAAATGTTCAGTAGTAGTTAAATGTTCAGTAGTTGCTTAGATATGAACAATTGAAATGAATGACGGCCATCTTGGATTCCATCTTAAAATTCCATTTATGGAGCTATGACAATAATTAAAAGAGTGCTTCTCATTAACCTGGTTAGCAAGAAACATTTTTCTCTTAAAAAAGTTTACCACATTTAATGAAAAAATAATTTAAGCAATATGTGGTCAGGAATGGCAGCCATTTTGAAAAATGGACCTTAGATTTTTACGTGGCCAGCGGTATTTCTGAAAAGCATGGACCTTGAAGGGTACATGTACCAAATTTTATGCTTGCATCACAAAGTGAATGATTCTTCTGAAATATGTAATTAGCTGCTGCACTAAGATGAAACTTGGCCTGGTTTGCCTGGGGCAGAATGGTCTGGAAGCTTAACCCAGTTCACACAATGGATACCGTCTTTGTGGGAGTGGCCGTCGGAGCTTAAGTGAATACCATGGATTTGAAGAAGCACTAGGTCAAATTCAGCTTCAAGTCGTTTTTTCCCAAAAATTGTTGCCCCACCAATCTTCAGTAACCTGCGCTGATGGTGGAACTGCTTTAACCCAGAAAGACCCAGGGCTATTTTTGGGTCAGCTCCCAAATTAAATTTTTCACCATTTATTGTTTTATTATCTGGTTGATTTTTTGTTTTTTCAGTGTAAATCCTGTACTTTAATATATTTACTTTTTGGATTTGTAGATGTTCCTCAAAGGTCAGATTAAAATTGAGAGTTATTGTTCATAAACAGACAAAACTGAAGAAAAAATGACTTTTTAAGCAATGATATCATTAATTGAACATAACCCCAGTGTGTCCATCCACTGTTATTGGGTTTTACTGGTCAATAAATGTTGGAGAAGATGACTGTGTTTCCATGGCAACTACAGAGCCTCTGAACATCCAAATGGGTCATATGTGATGACCATGAAGATGAATAAGTGTATTTTACATCAGTTATTGACATGTATTAGTGGATCAACAGGATTAAACAGTTTCTATCAGTAGATGGTGGATGTTTGGGTCTTTATGGTTAAAAAGGTTCAATTCTGAGATAATTAAAATTGGGAACTGACACAAAAGTAGTGCTGGGTCTGTATGGGTTCAGACACAACACAAATGCAGTCTCCTCTTGCTAAAATAAAAGTCTTTGTAGCCAATTCTGATGAGCCAGATGTGAGACTTGAACAAATAAGAGCCTGCTGGTGTCTCCATGTGTTTCCATGTGTTTTCATGTGTGGGTGCGTGGTAGCTGCGGGACTTCCCCTGACTCAGACGGTGACACAGTGTGATTTGGGACCTGTTACTGTCAGATGGGTAAGCCGCTGTGTTGGAAATGATACACCTCCGCTGTTTATTATTATTATGACTGGGTTGTGTGTACACTACACTGGCTTGTCATTAGATCTGACCTTGCTGACAACGGCAACACGGTGAAACACAATGACATAGCGAGCATCAAAGTGAGGAGAGGAAAGAGAGATGGAGAGGCTGGAGGAAAAACGAGATGCAGAGAACGGATTCCATCACACGCGCACCAGTGCAGCCCAACGCTGCTGCAACACCGGAGCTGCGGGAGTGCATGTGCAGCACTAACCCACCTTCTGGACGCATCAGCATTGTGTAGCAGAATCAGGCCTGCACTTGTGTGTGCACGTTTGTCTTTATGGGACTGAAAGTGACCGACTGTATTTGTTGCAAAGCCCTGTATTGTGCCCAGAATGAAGCACCAATCCTGAGTCAATGAGCCAGAGCAAAGGCCTGGATGACCCCAACCTAACCCGGCCGCTCCCTCTGCGTCGGAACGGTCATGTGTGTTTGTTAAACTATGTGTGCACAAACAACACACCGGGCGATGGAGGTACGCTGCAATATTCATGAGCATACAGCAAATCCGACACCTGCACGGTGACAGAAAATCCACAATGAAAGAAACAAAGCATGGCAGATAAAGCGCTATATGCCCAAACACAAAGACCTATTTCCATCAAACCAACAAACTGCTGGCAAATAGATGATAAAGGCAGATAGAGAGGCACAAAAACACACACACACAAATGACAAAAAGGCATTTTTTAAAGCAAACAACTCTGAAAGACTCTAGGATTGTACTGATGGCTCGCCTGATGGGTCTGGTTAAAAGAAAGAAAACCAGAACGACAAGTTCAAGGAGCTCCTGTGAGTTCTTCTGGATAGAAAACACTCAGTTCCAGCCAGAGCTGCACTATATATTGTTTTATATCACAATTTATGTGTGTGCAATAGTCACATCACAGGTCCTGCAATATAGGAGGAAACAAGGAACAAGAGAAAAATCACTAAAAATAAAGAAGAGAATAACAGAAACTAAAGAAAATGACCAAAAACAAGGAAAAAAACATCAAAAATGAAGAAAATCACAAAAAACAAAGAAAATCACCAAAAATAAAGAAAAGCACCAAAAACAAAGAAAATTAACATAGATGAAGAAAACTGCAGAAAATGAGGGAAATTACCAAAAACAAAGAAGAAAACCACCGAAAATGAAGAAGAAAATCACAAAAAATAAAGAAAATCACAAAAATAAAGGAAATCACTAAAAACAAAGAAGAAAATTAGGAAATTCACCAAAATCACCAAAAAGAAGAAGAAAATTGCAGAAAACAAAGAAAATCACCAAAAACAAAGAAGAAAATTACCACAAACGAAGAAAAAAATCAAAATATATATTGCAGGGTTTTTGAAAATTGCAATGTTAGTTTTTTCCAATGTCGTAGAACCGTGGTTCTTGCTTTTAAATCCCGTTTGGGTCTAATTCAGTGAAGTAATGGTAGGTTTTAGGATGGTCACAGAAAACTGTCCAAATTAAACTAATGAACACGTCCATTCACGATAACAACCAATCCATTAAATCTGGGATTCAAAGTCCCGTCAGTTCAGGGCCCTCGTTTAGTTTCAGTCTGTTTCTTATCGTCCCTGTGAAACGACGGCTCTTGTTCCCATTGTTCGCTCCTGGAGGAAGCGATACAGGTCTGACCTCTTTTCAACTGTCGCCGGTTTCTCCGTCTGAGCTCGTGTTTTCACGCTGCGCCGTGATGGATGTCACTACGAGGGGGAACGTTTTTCAACCTCCCATCGCTTACCAAGACTATTCAATTAGCGCGTCCCCGTTTGAGTAACCTGAGGACGGCGTCGGTAAAGTGTTATTTATGATAGAGGTCAAACACACTCGGATTAGCATAACAAACACGGGGGGGGGGGGGCGCTGATATTTGTTTTCCTCTGCATGCTCTGATTGTGTGAGAAAAAAATTACAGAAATAAGGAAAGATCTTATGCAAGCAAATACATGTCTGCATTCGCACACACACACATATATACACACACATTTACACACACACATACACACACAAGCCAACCCCTACATTCTAATCCTGTAATGACAGGGCAGGCCTAATAACAGGGGAGGGCACTGAAGCATTCGTCCCCACGGCCACATCAACACACACACATACACACACATACACACACACAGCAGTCAGAGTTGCAAGCCTCTTAAAATATTTCTTTGTTCAAACAGACTTCTTAAAAGACAGAAAAAAGAGGAGGACTGAAGAAGAAAAGGGGAAGAAAGACTACTATTGAGAGGCAGGAATGCGCCGCCCTCATCGTCGTCTTGCTGGGTTAAGTCCCAGGGCCGCCAGGAGCAGACAGGTGAGGGCTTTCACTTGGATCTCGCCGCCACTACTTTGAGCTTTTTTAGCACGCTGGTCTTTGTTAGTGTGACCCCCACCCCCTCCAGATGACAACTGAATGATAACGGAACTGAACACCCCCAGGAGAACTCGGAGATACGTCTGGACAAACGTGAAAATAACAGACAGGAGCACAGACGAGG
>JAPTGZ010000019.1:16305685-16316046 GCA_029814645.1 Fowleria isostigma
ATTCACACCTATGGACAATTTAGATTAACCAATTAACTTATCAGTGCATGTCTTTGGATGGTGGGAGGAAACTGGAGCACCCAGAGAAAACCCACGCAGACACAGGGAGAACATGGAAACTCCACACAGAAAGGTCCTACAGTGGTTTATTTATTTATTTATCTTTTAATTAAAAAAAATCAGAAAATAAAAATTATAATAATAATACATTTTCACTGGCTTTTCTGGAAGTTTGCCGAAGTAGGGTCAATTGTAGCCACCATAAAAACAAAAAATCCACTGGAAAACCTAAATGTTCCATTGTCACATGTATATGGGTTGTTCCTCATAGGTATCTGAGGGGCAAAGAGTTAATGTTCTTCCAGAATGAGCATATTTTAGGACAGTGGCTGGTGAATTCTGTACAGTTCTATCCCAGAAATCCACTGAGCGTCTTGTCTTGGGATGATCAGGTGTATCTGTAAAGTGAAAGTGTGAGGTAGGTATAGACAAAAAGTATGACATCATGACATGGGTCAACGAGAATCCAAACTCTTTAATAAAACCACCTAAAAGTAGTAATTCTACTTTGTCAAAATTTTACAAATATCACTTTCATCTCAAGGGAAACAAAACACTGCTGCTGACAGTGAAGGATATGATGGGTTTATGTTCAATTAATGATATATTTTAGTAAAAAAGACACTTTTTCTGGTGTTTTTCTTTCTGTTTTAATTCAATAACTTTTGGCTTTACTCTGACCCTTTATGAACTTCTACATCATAGCTGTCAAACTCCTGTTAGGTCAGTTCCACGTTCAGCCAAGTTTGGGCTGAAGTGGGCTAGATCATTAAAATAATATAATACATACATAATGTAAATTCCAAAATTTTTACGTCTAACCTCTATGTTTTAGAGTGAAAAAAGTAAAATTATTCTGTCAAAATGCTGACATCTATAAACTATCCTTCAAAAGAAATGTAAAAGACATGAACAAAATGAAAATTATTAAGGAAAAAAAGTGCAATTTTTCCAATTTATATACCGTTAGTTTTTCCTTTGCTTCTCCTTTTTATGTTCATTACAACTTACAGATCACAGTGGATCTACAAATACACAAAACATAACAAAATATTGTTAAAATTACTCTTAATTCACCTTTTTTTTTTGGGTAAAAGGCTAGTCTGTACATGTAAACCTTTTGCATAATTTAATTTTTTTAAACTAAAACAAAGAGAAAAATTTGTAGTTTTCATTATTTACAATTTATTCTGATAGTATTTGACTGGTCTGACCCACTTTAGATTAAACTGACCTGAAATGATGTTAACATCCTTGATTGTTAATACCTTTAATTCTGTAATTTTTGTATTTCATGAATTCATCCCACGGGCTGGATTGGATCCTTTGGTGGGCCGGTTTTAGCCCCTAGGCCACATGTTTTGCACCCATGATCATTGGAAGGTAGATAATATTAACTGGAAAAAGTGCAAAATCTAGGGAATAATTATATAATAAATGGCAATAAATTATTTAGGAAAGAAAACTCAATTTGGGAACTGCCACAAAAGTCACACTGGGTCCTCGTGGGTTAAACCAATTTAGAGAAAATATGAAGTGAGCAGCCATCCTCGAATGGTATTTGAATGTTTAAAATTCTTAGCACAATTAAAATAGTTGTTATAGTTCAAACCTCAGTGTAACTGATAAACCTAGAAAGCCCAATAAAGCAACACTGGAAGCAGTCCAATTTTTAAGTGAGAATTCCACGTGCTGTTTCGACTGGCCATAGAACAGCTGCACACATGTAATTGGGAATAAGTACCTCGCTCTAGGACACGTCAACAGTAATTGTTGAGGGGGGAATAAAATTCTTCTTTTACATTACTTTCTTGTAGCCTTAGTGATCTAGGACAGATTAATGGAGCACCAGTGCCCTCAAGGTTTTGGAAGCAATTCTGCAACCAGAACAACGCTGGTTTGGATCTCCAGACTGGATGAGGAAGGTTTTATGTGAAGAAAACGACTGAATGTGTGGAGAAAGTAGTTGCTTTTACACATTCAGTATTCAGTTTAATTTGTTATTTGACATGCTGACATGCAGGTTACAAAATATACACAAGTTTTATTCACTGGAACTCCAAATTAAGTTTCTGGCTCCATGAAAGGGAACATGTTGATCCTTTTTTAAATTTAATTCACGTGATTTTTACCTCCAGTCTTTCACAAAGAGGATAAAGGGACTATTATTTGCAGCATTGAAAGAATAACTTCAAAATAACTTGGATAAAATACTTAGAAAACCATTTTTTTTTTATATAATCTTGACTTTTTACGTTGCACATAAAATAATATGTGGCGTAGAAGTAGAAATGTTTTCTTTTTAAAACTCATGATGCTCTCTAAAGGTGTATTAAGAGAAATTATTTTTAAATGAAGCTAACTCAGAGTAACTGGTAACTTCAAAAGAACATTTTTTTAGTGACTCCAAAAGTTAACCCCAAGCCTTCATGGGAAAATGACTGTGTTTTTTGTCACGTTCAGCATGTATTGTCTTGTGGTCCATGTAGCTCCATTTGAGAAAAAAACATGAAAGATGCTTGGACTGATGTATACAACACAGTAGCTGGGTTTCAATTACAGCTGTCCAAAAAATAAAAGCGACATATCTATGATTTCAATGATGCATGATTCTAGTAAAGTCTGATCTTGTTAAACGTTGGCGCGGGGGGGTTAACATTCCTCAAACATTCTTCAAATGTGCCTGTTCGTGCAAAGGCTAAATCCTCGGCAGTGTTCATACATCAACTATTTCTGGGAGAGAATTGTACAGAATTCACCATTGACTTGTGGATTTTCAAATGACCAACGTTTCATGACCTATTCTGTTATTGAACCTCTGGTGCTACTGGACTTGTCATGTCTAGTGACTAGTGAAAATACGCAAAATGTGTTTCCATTACACTTTTGCCCAATACTTCTACAGCTGCATTTCCATTACACTTAGAAATGCGCAAAATGTAAATTGCGCAATAGAAATCTGGTAATGAAAACACAGAAATGTCATAAAAACTTACAGAATTCACCAAGAACTTTTTACACTCTCATGAGACAGTTTTTGAGATGTTTCATTATAGAAGTATTACATAAAAGTGTCATGGAAACACATTTTGCACATTCCCATTAGCCATGGGCATGACCCGTCCGGTGCCATGAGAGGTTCTATAACAGTTCATCAGATGGTTCATCGTTAATATGTGGTTAATATGATAGCTCATAGTTAACTCAGATAGTTCATCATATGTTACCCGGGTCATCTGGAAAATCTGGACCCACAACTTGTCAGGGAATTCTGCACAATTCTCTCCCAGAAATCCATTCTGCGAGGCCGCTGACATAAGACTTTGTGTTGGGACGCGCCTGTAGAGGACTGTGACGTACGCACAGACCACACCCCCTCAGTCTCTCTGCTCTTTCTCTACTATTGCGAGATCGGTAGACGGGACTTCACTGGATTCAGTATCAGAACCAAACACCCTTCAATGGAAACACCCACAAGCAGCAATTATAGTTGGTTGAAACTGTAGAAGAATCACTTATATTTTTGTGAAAAATTGTAATGTAAACCCAGCTAGTATTGAAATGTCTCAAAAACCGCCTCATGAGAGCAGAGAGTTGTGGATCCAGAATGTTTTCAATGACTCGGCCAACGTCTAATGAATGTTATTGAACCTCTGAGGGCACTGTACTTGTCATGCCATGGTCTCATGAAAATGTGTTTCCATTACACTTTTGCGCTATACTTTTATATCAAAAGTACCTCAAAACTCCCTCATGAAAGCAGAAGACTTTTTAGCCTTCTTTGATAGTGTTTTGTGACATTTCTGTGTTTCTATTACCAGTTTTCTATTGCACAATTTAAATTTTGCGCATTTCTGAGGGTCATGGAAACCCAGTTACTGACAGTAGGGACAATATATAACCTTACTGCACAAATCAGAGGGGCGTGGCTTCTGAAGGAGAACAGAGATGGGTGTATTTTACTACTGAGTTCAGATATCCTGCCTTCTTCATGAATGGCTTACCCCACCTAATAGTTATTATCATTCACTGGTGTGGACTGATAAATGAAAGTTGACAATTGGGTGGCCTTCCAGCTTCTGCACGTTGTTATAATCGAGGTGCACTTTGTGGTCACCATTCATCTTTGTGTGAGTGTTGTAGAGAATGTGCAACTCCATGATGCAAAAGCAGAGTAGGCATCAACGTAACTAACGAAAACCATCATGCACAGTCAACGAGTTAAAAAACATGAAGAGAAAAGGGTTTAAAATGTGGTTGGAATCATGGATGTGTCCCACATTGACTCATGATGTTTATTCCAACTGTTGTAATAATTAAGCCCAAATGCTGTAGCAGCGCTAGTCTATAAAAGTATATCATGTGTTAAATTTATAATTTATTTCCATTTAGTTTTGCCTCAGAGAAAATAAGGCTGAGTTAGGTCACAGTAATGAGTTGTAGCTTACTAAATTAATTTTCTTTTTGTTTAATATTTAAAAAGTTTTATATTCGAGGCACAGTAACAGAAAAGTAATGAATTCAAGAGCTCAAATAAACACCAATTATGAGCCTGTCACCCCATCATTAACTGATGGTCGGATTAAGTACTAACACATGTGGTTGACCACAACTGGACAGTGGAGGTATCATAAAGAGGAGTAGGTGGGTGTTCTGGGTGGTATCCATCGGCTCTACTTTCCTGCTCATCTCCCTTTCATTTTTATCTTTCCTCTCTTTCTCTTCCATTGGGTTTTACCTCTGTCTTTCCATTGCAGCCTGGGGCTCCTTCTAATCGTCCTCTGCTGTGCTGATTGGACTTTTCATTAGTCAACTCCCCAAGGCTCAGCGTGACCTCCTCTGGGTCACTGCCGCCTGATTATACCCTTTCTTTTTTTTCCTTCCCCTTTTCTTCTTCTTCTTCTTCCTCTTCTTCATCAACTTCTTGAAGGAGGGGATGGCATGACACTGACAGGATGTGTCCTGATGGATCTAAACCCAACCCTGCCTAAAGGATTTGAGAGGTCAACATACTGCAGAGCTTTTAAATGACTATAAATACACTTGTGAGCGCTATCTTTACACTTTGTTTTTATTGTTAATAGAGGGTTGGTAGCTCGGAAAGCGAGGTCACGGGATTGTCAGGGGGAAAGAGCGGTGCATGCCATAAACTAAAACTGTTTGCCTTGTGCAGTCACAGTTGTAAAACTATAGCATGCTATGAAATACTATGAGGGAAAAGAGAAAAATTGAACCCTGCCATGTCGGCTACTTCTTCGGATGGTTAGAGCTGTCTCTGCATATTTGTTGCTTGACGCAAAAACCTTATTGGATCTTAAGCATTACCTACAGCCCATGACATGTCCTTGGAAGTCAACAAACCACCTATAACTCAGTCGCTGAAGGGATTTTAATGATGCGGCTATGCCACAGGCTGCCTGTGCTGCGTACACATTGGACGGGTTGTGTCTAAGATGTGTACTGGAATAGGAGATGTATGAATGTGTACGCCAGCGCACACTGGGGGTAGACATGTTTTTGCCATCTGACTAACCATGACCTTGTCCAAATGAAGCCATAAGCTACTCCCCCAACATACATGGTTTCATCTCTGTTCCCCCAACCCCTGGCACGCTCCAAAAGCTGGAACAGATTACTCCCCTGTGTGCTTGTTCTGACTGTGATTGCTGCTACATCCAGATAGGCTTTCAAGTGGCCTCCTGCAGTACCCCATGGGAAACGGCCCGGCGCACTACACATGGGGACTATTACCCTGGTCGGCAGAGGCCTGTATGCGGCACGTCGCCTCTCCAGATTGGGCAGACGTGGCCCTCATCCTTTCCACAGCCCTCTAAACACCCATTTCCACCCCGAATCATTACAGTTAATCACAGAGATGGTACTGTCCACGGTCTCTTGCTGGTGTGGAGTGGTCATTCTGCTCGATCAGCTCAGCATGAACTAAGTAGAGATATGCCGACATGCATCACTGGCTTAGTACTTGAGTGCCTTCAGTGGATTCGGCTCTAACTGCACAAAAAAAACAAAAAAAAAAAACACTCAGGAACACATCCATTTGCAAAATCTGTGGATCTAACCTTGTGACAAAACTGGGAAAGCGCCATGGAGTTGACGGCAAGGAAGGAAACAGTATCAGCTGCCGCAAGTCAATTCAACACAGAGGGAATAAAATGTTGGTGTTTTGTAAACTCGGCTGTGATGCCTTTATTGTCAGCACAAACCATTTCAACAAAAGGTGTTCCCCAATGAGAATAAACCCGAATTATTAAAGGAGAAACTGCAGTACTGTGAGGCAGAGATAACGCTCACTGAAGAAGTCAGCGTTCATCTTCATTCTCTTCATCCCCTTGTTCTGTTCTGCCTCTGTTGAGTTGTGCATCAGTTTGATTTAGGCACTGGAAAAGCTTGTGTAAAATGTGTGTTTCGGGCGACAACAGAGTGTGCGTACGTGTTACTGGGTGACTGTTTTACTAAATACAATCTCAATCGACCACTTAAGACGAAAGAGGGAGACATTTTTGGAGTGTTTAAGCATGTCCTTCTTGAATGCACTTGTAAGAAAGTGAGATTTTAGGAACTCAGCCCAAGAAAAAGAGAAAGTTAAAAGAAATAAACAAAATGAAAGGTAAGCACTAAAGGGATCGTATACTAGTAAGGACTTGTGTTGTAGAATAATGTGTTATTATACTGTGTACACACAATGTTCTGCAGCCAATGTCTTGATGTATATTACTGCATGAATACACACATATAATTGTTCTATCTGCATTTTGCAATGGATACTTCTGTGTATATTCCTTATGTATATTCTACATGTATAGTTTCAGTGTATTTCTACATACATACTCTCCCTGTAAAATTCCCAATGTATAATTTTATATGCATACTCTCCAAGTCGATTTACTTATTTGTATTTTTTTAAATGTATACTTCCACATGCACATTCTTCATTGTGGATGTATAATTCTGTACGTAGATTCTTCATGTATAATTATTGTTGTGAAAACTTTGTGCATATGGCATTCTCATTTTTTTTCTTTTTTCCCATTATATCTGTGCACACATGTATGAGATGTATATGAACAGTATTGAATATTGTACATGTATATGTAATTACCACCGTAGATGGAGAGCATAAGCTCCAAATAAACTAACTAAACTAACTAATAAGGTCCCATAACAACTGCAGAGAACCAGGGACACTTTGAGGTGATTCAGCAGGTTCAGTGACTCAGAGAGAAGACCTTACCACAAACTGACTCGCAAATACAGTCTCTCACTGCTCCAGAAGAAGAATATCTGAACTTTCATGGAGGTAAACCACTGCAGAAAATTTACGACGAGTAAACATACCATTAATGCCGTTCACAAGGAGCTAAGCTGCGGGGATTTAAAATAGACAATGATAGAGAGAGAGAGACATAGAGGGAGTATTTTCAATTTTTCCAGTTGCAATTTAAGTATTAGTTGAGAGACAAGGGACAGGAAATAGAGACAAAGGCTTAACCAATGAAATAAATTATGAGGTAGACTTGAAATGTAATTACTAAGGAAGCATATTCAGCAGGATCTGGTGCAATAGTAATCACAAGTGTCTATGGACTGAGTTGGACTGTGTTGGGCATCGAATATAATTGAATTCGATAGATTTCATTGATAAATCATGTCAAGATTAACCCAGGACAGAAGATAATTAACATAATAATAGCTGTCTAAATTTCCTGAAATACACTGTAATGTATATCTATTGTACCACAACCAATTAACACCGCAGTTTTGTTAAATATTATTCATTACACTAATGCTCTCCGTTCTACATTTCCCCCTTCTCCTCTAATGTTGTTTGCTTTGATTTATTAGTGTTATGAATCTCTGTTGGAGTGGTGTCACAGGTTGCTATTTTCAACTGCCAACTTGTCACCTCAGAGAGTGTTCACTTGGCAAGTCTTGCTGCATATGAAGTGAGAAAAGCTGTTAAAATCCAGTGGAGGCCAGTAGTGCATTAGCAAGAAGGATGAGGGAAAACAACTTAAAGCCTGAAATGCATTTTTAATTTTATTCCATCTACAGTGGAACCAAATTCATTGTATTTGCAGACTTTATTGTAAACAAAAGATTAATACTTAAATAAGTCATCTTAATAACTGTATCCCATGTGCTCTGCTGTGTTTAAGTGTATACCCTGAATCAATAAACACAAAAGACAAGGTATGAGTGAATGTCAGTGTGTACTTCAACATAGTAATCTTGACACAAATACTAGTCATGTCTGCTTCTTAAACCTTGAGCATTAAATGTGGTTAAACATTACTGTGGATATTGTCATTGGCTCATTTTTAGTTATGGGGTTCGGGTTAGATCTGAGTCATGTGTAAATGGATGTAGATTGGATTATGTTTCAGTTTACATGTTATGATTTTAACTTTTAAGTGAAGTCTCTCATAGGGAGTGTGGCAAAAAAAACTGACAGTGATGTCAGTTTGTAACAGTTGTTGTTCAGTAAATTAGATTAAATTAGAATATATCGATGCCTGGCCATTAGACAGGAATTGTAATGGATGCACCATGAGTCATGGTCTCATCTGTGTCTTCATCTCATACTATTCTGACAGACTCGTTGGCGGTCGATGCTACTTTACTTTTGTCTTTCATTACATTTTCATTTGTGTCTTTAACATTAAACCCTGTGGTTGGAAATCAACAGGTCCGGCTCCATCATTGTTGTTCTTACATGACGTCTTAAAGATCAGTATTACATGAAAATTATATATATATGTTTGGTTGTTTTCCGTTTTGGCTGCTCCATTTTGGGGTTGCCACAGCTATTGGTTGACAGGGCAATGATGATTTGGCACGTTTTTACATCAGGATGTTTTTCCTGACAAATGGGCCGGGTCCAGCCGGGAATCAAACCCCGGTGTCCTGTGCGGCAGGCAAGATAGATGGATAGCAAATACCAACACCAATAACTTTGGTTGCCGGTTCAAATCCCAGATGGGCCCTTGAGCAAGGCCCTTTACGCTATACGTTCATATGTCGGATATCATGATATGATAAATGATAGAGTCATACCAGCTCGGATGACGCCCAGGTCAACAAGGTCTGCGTCAGGTGTTGGGGAACCAGAGCAACCTGATGTGAAGTTTGTACTGGAGCAGAGAATATGGTACTAAAAGAATGCTACTACAAGAGTAACCCCAGCAAGAGAGGCTACATGCAGAGGATGTGGGAGAAATGGTTGCTTCGGAAGCCCACATCCTCAAACAGCTGCGAGCGCAGTGCTCTAATATCCAGAATAAGAAGTTGCTATCGGAACTAGAGATTGATGAGGTACAGTGTTGTATCTCATCCACGGTACATAGATGCTATGGCAAGGGGGAGCCAGGATGACAGGTCAGCTTGGGGGAGAATCATGAAGTCCTGGGGGAACTCAACTACCTCCTGCTTGCCAAGGCTAAACAACAAAGTACCAGAACAGTTCAGGTACTTTGTTCAAGTCATCCAGCTCTACTGAATGACTTGAACACAGCACTTCTAACTGTCCTTACCAGCACCATCACAGAGACAAACCACCTGATGTCACAGCAGCAACAGTAATCCTACAGATGGCTACAAAATGAACAGCAGTAGCCAGAAGGAATGAATAGCCCCATGGAGGACAAGGCAAGAAGCAAAGACCGTGGTGGCACGGAAAGAAGTCAGCATTCTAGCAGAACTCAGCAGAGGTGTGAACCTAAGGAAAGAGCTGCCCAGTAAATATAACAAACTGTCCACAGCTGAAGCACTGGAGACGGCTAAGTAAAGGCTCACACTACCCGCCTAAAGAGGTACACAAGAGAAGTAGAGGCAAGGAGAATAAACAGGGTGTTCTCCACCAACCCTAGCAGACATCTAAACAAGAGTGTCTAAAATGAAGAGCTGAACAGCACTAGGGCCCGACATGATTTACACCTACTGGCTTAAGAAGCTGACTACACTCCATGAATGCCTAGCAGCACAGATGAACCTGCTGCTAATATCGGGAAACCACCCAGAGTGGCTAACCCAGGGCCAGACAGTCCTCAAAATGAAGGACCCCCAGAAGGGAAAAAATCCATCTAACTACCGACCTACAATCCACCTCAGCACCGCATGAAAGCTCCTATCAGGCATCATAGCAGCTAAGATGAGTAGGCACATGGAGCAACACATGTGCAGAGCAAAGAAAGGAATAGACAATAATATCAGAGGAGCCAAACACCAGCTACTGGTTGACAGGGCAATTGCCCATGATTGCAAGACGAGGAACACCAACCTGTGCA
>JAPTGZ010000019.1:16437576-16447907 GCA_029814645.1 Fowleria isostigma
GAACATGCAAACTCCACACAGAAAGGTCCCCCCGTGGATGGTGCGGGGATCGAACTCGGGACTTTCTTGCTGTGAGGAGTGAGCGCTAACCACTACACCACCGTGCCGCCGCCTTTATTTGTCATTGCACAAAAGTTACTAGTTAGACACACACACTTAACTATACATGACTTAACCTTTAAAGTATACAACTTATAAACGATCATTAACCCATATGCCAAACACTATGTAAAACAAGTAGTGGTAGTTAAGCAGTGGCCGTGAACCCCGAGGAATCTTTTAACCCAATGCACCTCCAGAAGAGGACCCACAAACACAATGGTAAGCTGGCAACTGCTCTACACATAAATAACCTTTAAATAATGCCCTTAGTAGCCCATTTATAAAGAAACACATTCCTACATTATATATACACAACTCTTAATAAATGTGGTGAATGCAACAAAACAGCAGTGCCAATAGCTCCGCCCCCATCACTGCACCAACTCACTACCACAGTATTAATTACATAACAATACTATTAGTAATCAATAAATATCTTAGAAGAAGAAAATGTGTGTGTACATTTTTACTTTGTATATCTTTTAAGCATTACTGCTACTGTCAATCACTACGTTTACACAGGTTAAACAATGATGTAACAGCAACCTGTCATTACATAATGCATTGGTAAATGAAAGCATGGTTTTATAGCTATGACTACAGCGCCAATACTCGCAGGTGATGGAAGAACAATGTAGACATTATTCAGTGGTTTTCAACCTTGGGGTCAGGACCTCATGGGGTTGCCTGAAATTTTTAGCAATTGATAAAAAATAAAAAAATAAAAACTGTAAAAAATTTGTAATGAAAATAGTTTTTAATGATTCAATACATATTTCATTATAATTCAAACACGACACACTTTTCCTAATAAAAATCCAGTCCAAATAAAATACAGATATAATATCTGAAAGGACGTGTGTTGGTTGATCTTGATTATTTGTTCAGTATTAATGTTCATCCTTGTAAATCCCAGTTCCACCGACTGTACATATCCAACCAAGAAAACTAAAATTCTCACTTTGTGCAGTAATCGACACATGGCTTTTCTGCCTCTGTCCATAATAATATACATTATATAGACTAACTAAAATGAACATTTATTTACAACATTGTATAGCCAACTATGACATGATCAAAAACAAATTCATTTTAGCAAAAACATATCTCTGTTTTGAATGTCTGGGGTTGCTGGAAATTTGGGATATTAAAATGGGGTGAAGACACAAAAAGTTGGGACCACTGCATTAGAGCATTTTCCTCTGCAGGAACTTCGAGCATTATCTGGAACTTTGAAAACCCCCCGGTGCCTTTCCATCTAAAATATCCAGGTAAAAATCTTTCCCTCGACCCCAAACTTTCTTGGAAATAGTTTCTGGTAGGGAAGTGGCACTTTTCAGATTACCTAAATTGTTGAGGGGTGGGGTTGTGTACTGGAGAACGCTGATTGGTGGATGACATTAGTTATTTTACTACAGATGTGATTTGAACCATTAGAACAGGTTCAATTTTTAAATGGAACAGATGCTATAGGTGGAGGTGGACACCACCCATACTTGGACATACCAGGAGGATTAAAGAATACATTTTCTTTCTTTCTTTCTTTTTATTGTTGTTTTTAAATTATTTTTCTATTTTTAAACAATTGTTTAAAATTTTACATTTTTAATTTTTATTTATTTTATTTTTTTATTTTCAAAATTTTGAATAAAACATATTTTTTAATTAAAAAATAAAAACAATAATACATTTTCACTGTCTTTTTCCAGATGTTAGTAACAATTGTAGTTTCAAAAGAAACGACGCACCAGAAAACCAGTATGTTCCAAATTGTAGCCCTGGTAACATACTGTATATACGAGCTGCCTCTAGTAGGCGTCCAGGGGAGAAAGAGTTAAAGCGTTCCACCTTCTGTTCACCTACCATTAATACACTGTTGTAGTTTATTTTTGCTTCCATATATCATCTGTATGATTTGAATAAATGACGCTGAACTTTGGGGTGTGATGGAAACAGTGCACACAGATGACCAGGAATTCTTTTACCAAGATAAATAAATTTCCAATATTAAAAGTTCCTGGTATTTTGGTAGAAAAGGGCCTATAGTGGCATTGCCGTCTTAGGGCGTTTTCACACTGGGTATCCAATAGGGATGTAACGAAAAAGTCATCTCACAAAACAATATGAAATACGATGCAGGGCTCACTATAGGAAATAAAAAAAGAAAATCACCTGATGAAGATAACAAAGTTGGTGAAAAACAATTGGATTGTAAAGTTGGACAGCGTGACTGTGTGTGTGTATAAAGGACAGTCTTGGTTAAAAATGTGAAATTCTGACAAATAATGAGTGAATGTCTTCAAGATCTACTTCAAAACACAGTCTGTACATCACAATGCATGCACTTTACAGCTTCTTTCTAGGGGAGGATTTATAAATCTATGATATAAATGGACATAAACCAATATATGTGTATTAACATTTGAACATATACATTGAAAACATCAGCTTTAGTAAATTACTATACACATTTAATCTTTAAGATGGATAATTTAACCTATTATGACCCAATGCTGATTTTGTGGCTGTTCCCAAATGAATGTTTTCTTTATTTTTAACCTTTCTTAAGTTATTTATCACTATTTACAGTAATATTATGCTCTGTATTTTGCATTTATAAGTGAAAATTGGGTATTATCCTATATTTAATGTGCTCATTATGTCAATGTTTGTTAAATCTCAGATTAAAGTTGAGGGTTATTATGGCCAAAACAGGCAAAACTTAAGAAAAATATAATTTTTTTCGGCAAAATACATCATTATCTGAACATAAAGCAAGGTTGTCCATCCACTAACATTGATCCGACACCATGGGTTTTACTGGTAATTCAATGTTGTAGAAGATGACATGTTTCCATGGTAACTATGAAGCCCCTAAATACCCAAATGGCTCATATCTGGTGACCATAAAAAGACAAACTGTATTTTACACCAATTATCTGTAAGTATTCAATTTTTTAATCATAGGATTAATGGATCAACAGGTCTTGAACATTTTAGATCAGTAGATGCATTTGGTCGACGGTGGATGTTTGGGTCTTTATTGGTTAATGTTCCTAAAAATGATTCACACTGTGAACCAAGGTTATAATAGTTTGGCATTTTTAATTATATCGTTTTTTTCCTCTAATGAAGTTAGGTTAAATTATTTTTTACAGTGGGTTTGATAGTTTGTTAGTTTTCCTTTTTTCCAAAAGTGCTTATTGTAGTTTAGTTTTTATTAGTTTTAGATTTTGTTTTTAATATTTTGGGTTATTTGTCAGGTGCAGGATTCAAAAGGATCAGAGTGAGCAGTGTGTGATAAAACTCAAAGGATACCATTAAAAACAGAAAAGTATTCAGTTTTTCCTAGTTTTTCCTTTCATACCGATCCAAAAGGTTTATAAATTGACTAAAATGAAAACAAAGGCTATTTCATCTATAATTTCAGTATGTTTTAGTTTGTTTTGTAAACACACACAACAGTTTCAGTCATTTTTTTTCTTTTAATTATTGTTTTTATTTATTTCAGTTATGAAAATGTTTTTTTGAATTTTTGTTTTCTCAGTTTTTGTTAACAATTCTAACCTTGCTGTGAACACACTGGGTTCTAATCCCAGTCGTTTGGTCGTTACAGTGAAGGCTCATCGACGTCTGTATGTGGAGATGTTCAGATCATAGACTGGTCGACTCTATCCAGCATCAGAGTCCATAAGGTTCTGAAATCCTGGAATGGACAGCAAAAAGCCCAGCATCGACACTATGTGTTTGCTATTGTGACTTACAGTAAAATTTTTTATGGGATGCACTGTCAGTGTTTGTGCTTAGCCTGAGACTCCGACTCATGAAACAATGTCAGAGGATGGTTACGTCAGAAAATGTTTGAGTGGGAAGAGGCGTTTTTCAGTTACATCTCATATAATAAGAGGATTCTTCAAATTCTAAAGACGAGCATGGGGATTGGAGCTCCAGAAAGTGACAAAGAAACCAGTCACCAGATGGTTGATGATGTGAAGTGTAAACTCAACTCTCACTACCCTCCATGTCTCTGCTCGTTATCGGGGCTTTATCTGCATACCCATTTTTCAACAGATGTTTTTGTCTTTAACCATGAGTTCAGGAATAAGAGTTCAAGTGCTGTTTTGACAATACGTTTCTTAATACGCAAGAGTAATTTACATTCAGGTGGAGCAACAGTACAGTGGATTATCAGCTTAATCTACTCAAAAACAACTAGAAAAGAACTGGGAGAGTGCAGACCTCCACCATGCATGATAGTTCCCCCATATTATAACTCACCCCAAAGGAATAATCTGACATTTATTTGTATCAGTGCCCTGTTTTTGTGTGGAGTTATATGAACAAAAGCCCAAAATGGTCCCATCTTCCAATGTTAAAGAATCCTTTAAAAAAATCCTGGATCCAGGCAGTGATCCGGATCACTCCTAAAATCTAATGGATTGTTGTGTCATTTCCATCATGTCCCAAAAATTTCAGCCAAATCCGTCCAGTAGTCTTTGCATAAAGTTGCTAACAGACGACAAACACCAGCAAAAACATAACCTCCTTGGCGAAGGTTATGTTTGTTATGTTTTTTTTTAACAATTAATATGCCATTATTTTTCCTCCGCTTCTCATTTTCACATGTTCATTATAACATACACATCACAGTGGATCTACAAATACACAAAACATTGTTAAAATTACTCATAATTCACATTTTTATCAAAGGCTAGTCTGTAAAACTTTTTGCATATTTTTACTTCTTTACATAAAAAGACAAAATTGTACAAAGTTTATTATTTAGTATTAGTATTAGTAGAATAGTATTTTACTATGAGATTATTATTATAATTATTATTGACCTACTTTGGATTGAATCGACCTGAAATAATTTTAACGCCCTTAATTGTTAAAATCTTTAATTCTGTAATTTTTGTATTTTATTAATTCATTCCACGGGCCGAATTGGACCCTTTGGCAGGCCGGTTTTGGCCCCCGGGCCTCATGTTTGACCCCCCTGCCTTAGATGGTCAACTAAGATGCCACAATCTATTCCACTTAATGAGCTAAACAGGCTACAGTTCAAATTAAACATGTTAAATTCAGCCAGTCAGGCTTAAGTTAAACTGATAATAACTATAATAACAATCCTCTATATGTGAATAAATTAAACAAATCTAGAGTATTTATAAAAAAAATATTTATTTTAAATAAGAAAATACAAGTACTGAGATAACTTCTTTTTGATGCCATAATGGTGTTGGTTTTGTTTTACTAATGCGAATGGTAGGTGGGTAGCTGTCAGTCATTCCCATCATGCCTGTCTACATCACTAACTGTGTGACAGTGGTCCAACAAATATGACCTAATGACACAAAAACAACAGCCACAGCTGATCATGGCAGCTTATTTATATCCTATGTTTATGTACATATTATATAAGGGATGGAATGAAACGAGATAAAGAAAGGACAGTTGAATTCTCCTCGGATGAGGCTGAACATGCAGCTTCGGGGGCCCTAAGCATTCGCCTACTTTACCTATAACAAGAAATGGCCCTGAATATACAACCCAATTCCAATGAAGTTGGGACGTTGTGCAAAAAAAACACAATGAAAACAGAATACAATTACATAAAAATCCTTTTCAACCTACATTCAATTGAATACACTGCAAAGATAAGATATTTAATATTCAGACTGATAAACCTTATTGTTTTTGGCAAAAATGCACTTATTTTAAATTTGATGGCAGCAACACATTCCACAAGAGTTGGGACAAGGTCAACAAAAGACTGGGAGAGTTGAGGAATGTTCCAAAAACCCCTGTTTGGAACATTCCACAGGTGAACAGGGTTATTGGAAACAGATGAGTGTCAGGATCGGGTGTAAATATATATAAAATAAACATAAATAAAAAAAGCATCCCTGAAAGGCTAAGTTGTTCACATCAAGGATGAGGCGAGGTTTACCACTGTGAACTGTGTGAACAAATAGTTCAACAGTTTAAGAAGAACGTTTGTCAAAGAACAATTGAAGAATTTATGGATTTGATCATCTAGATCATTTACATTATCATTGGGGCGGCCGTGGCTCAGGATTTAGAGCAGGTCATCCAATAACCAGAAGGTTGTGGGTTCAGTTCCCACTCTGTCTCAGTCATGTGCTGTTGTGTCCTTGGGTAAGACACTTGACCCACCTTACCACCACTGCGTCTACTCACACTGGAGGATGATGTGGTGGTGGGAGGGGCTGTAGGTGGTGATTGACAGCCACGCCTCCATCAGTGTGTCCCAGGACAGATGTAGTTTACACCACCATGTATTCATACCATGAGTATGAATGTGAGAGTGAATGAAGAATGGATCCATCATACATGCTTTAAGTATGTGTTAATAGTAAAGAACTATAGAAATCTAACCTATTATCTACAGTCCATAACATCATCAAAACACTCAGAATCTGGAGAAATCTCTGCATGTAAGACAAGGCCCAAAACCAACATTGAATGTCCATGACCTACGACCCCTCAGATGGCACTGGGTCGTACACAAAGATACATGAGATCCAAAATGTTAAAATTATTCACCCATACTCAAAACAGAGAGAAAGTTGTTCATATTAGGTGACAAAAAAGACAATTTACATAACATTTTAGTATCTCAGAACAGAATTCCCTTTCCTCCTCCGTCCCACAAGTTACAAAGAAAAGTGCCTGTGCAGTATTTATCAATTTACAAGTCAAATTACTCCGAGTAAAATGCTTAATTTGACTTGTAGATGCCGTAGCTTGATAGCACCTTATTTTTCTTTGTAAAGCAAACATAAGCCGACTGGCAGGTGCTTTTATCCGAGGGGCCTTACAAGGAAGATGAGTGCATGCATAAACCCTCAGCCTTTCACCTGCTCACCTCAATGAAACCATCCACTGTTTGATTGGTCCACTTACCTGTCGGTACACAGGCCAAGAGTCATTTACCATTCCCTATACCGACCAGGAGGTCACTTCTGAAGGGAAAGAAGCTGAATGGTGGCCGTGTCTCTATTTTCCCCCGTGGAGACAAACTAGTGCACTCTGTAGTGGGTTATGTTCTTAGCAGAGCACAAGATGTTACTTAATACTGTAAGACCACACAACATCAGCCACTCTTAAAAAGAAAAGGAAGAAAGAGAGGACACTGCAGGACACATTAGCAGAGGCAGAATGTGAAGATGTGGATTCGTGGTGGAGGTTGAGTTTCCTCCAGGCACACACTCCTTTATAAGGTGCAGAATAAAGATGGAGCAATAAGAGAAAAAGTCACCATCTACATCCAAAAGCTATTACTTTGTGCTACGTAACTCCAAAAATCAAATAGAACCTTGTATTTTCTGTAAAAACCACATTATCTTTTCTTCACAGACCTCCTGGCAGACAAACGCACATGGACACATGTTCATTCACGGACATAAAGTTTAGTTAAAAGCATTTGGTGAAAGCCTTTGGATCCATAAAACAGCCCCGTAACGGCTGATGAGTTTTAGTGGACTATAACCCTCAAATATCACCCACACAATAAACTCATTACCCACAAGACCGGCCCTCCTTATCATTGGAGATGGACATTTCAGGTTTTAGAGGACAATTCATCACAGTTTTGTGTTTGGGTGCTTCTATGAAACTGGTTTTGTTTTGGTATCTGGCACTTTGTCAGGTTTCACACCAAATAATAAAAGGTAAAATGTCGATATATTCCCCTCCAGTTTGCAGCTAATGATCAGATCAATCAAAAAAAAAAAATTAATCTTGCTATGAGCCATCACAAAATGAATGGATTTTTTACAAAATATTGGGGCCAAAAATAGGACCAAAAACCCCCTCAGTGCAAGTCAGCATGGGCGGCCCATGGCATAGGCCAACTAGGTGGCCGCCTAGGACACCACCTTCTGGAGGGGGCGCCAGCGGAAGGGAGGGAAAAAAAAAACTGCGTCTATATCTAACACGTCTCACAAGCAAAGGAGGATTGTGTGTGTTAGTGAATGCTTTTCACACTCTTCACCCTCCTCTGACATTTATGTATGAATGAGGAAATATTTATTAATAGCCCAGAACCGTCCCTGCATGTCAGTGCATTTGAGCTGAAAACGTGGTTTGAAATGGTCTTATATACCACTATATTTATTTATTTATTTATTTATTAGTTTATTTGAACAGGGACAATGCACATTATTCAACATTTCTGTTAATGTGCCAGTTTTAGCTATATAGCTAGTTTCCAACCATAGTCCCTGGGCAGGATGGAACATGCCAACATGCTTTAAATAAAGACAATGTGTTCAATTTGACAATCCCAGTAGTTTTTTTTAATTCAGACATGTGGGTTTTTCATAAATCTCAGTCTCGTTCCAGGTTTTGTTTGTAACCCATTGTGTCCACTTGTGTTACATACTGAACCTACCCATTTAACACAATAAACAATTGCCAAATACCTGCCACTGCTGCTGCTACCTCACCACACCTAACTCAACATTCACTCCTCCCATGCAATATAATCATATTTATTCTGTATTTATACATTCTATCCTGTACAATACATCCATACATTTTTGTCATATCTCCAACACTGCCTTTATCTCATATTGTATATATCGACTGCACTATCTTGTGAGACTTTACTTGGTATATATCTTGTATATATATTTTTTTAATTTTCTTACATTTTATGTATTGTCACCTTTTGCACTGTTTGCACTGAAGAGAATCTTTCCAATCTCATTGTACATTTATATACTGACAATAAAGAGTATTATATTCTTTTCTTTTTAAATAGTGATTTTGCAATAGTGGTGTTTTGTCTGCTTTGCCTTTTTTGCTGCAATTCCCAAAATATTCCCATGAGAGAATTAAAAGATATTACAAACATAGTAGCGCATAATTTTTGTGACGTTTTTAACCACGTTACATGCACATTTTTGTATAAAAATAATATAAAAAATATACAAAAATGTGTTTTATCTGAATTGTATGTTTTATCTCAGTAAATATTTATTTTTAAAATAGACCCGAAGTGCTTCATAACATTAGTCTACATCTTGTTTGAACTTTTAGCCCCTCTACCCAGTTTTGTAGAAGCACCCGTTTATCCATACTGTACAAGCCAAGAATTATTTGTCTTTAATTAGTGATAAAACAAATGTTCAAGGAAAAATAAAGTAACAACCTTACTTTACGAGCCAGTGATACTCAGCATAAACTGTTTGTGACCTCAGACATTTTTTGTGGTGCTTCTAACAAAGCAACTGACCATAAATCTACCCCAACTGGAGTTTATCCATAAATGAGTGTAGACATTGTAGACGTATTGGCAGCTACTATGTGTAGACAAACTCCTATGTCAGTAGGAATATAATGTGGAAAAAAAAAAAAAACTGTTTTAGCAGCCTGAAACAGATGGCAAAAATATGCAGTTATAATTTGTCTGTCATTTGGATTTAGAAATAAAAACAAGCAACACCACTGTTGTTTTTGTTCATATCAAATCCACTGTGTCCTTAAACATCTACAGTCTGTTCACTATGGAACAATGGTAGACTTAACATCTGGGCTTTACAGTTTATACCATTTCATTTAGATGAAGCTGGATAGAGTATCGGACAAACCCACATCGATATGCTCAAAAAAAAAAAAAAAAAACATGTAAATTTAAAGGGAGTGCAATAGGTAGTGTAGAGGGAGGACCGGAGTGCACATGAGTGATGTGGGATCGATACTGAAATATCGATATGTCTGATACCAGATATTTCTTTACACTCTAGAATTGATTCACAAATCAAAAAGTCGATACCTTTGATACTTTGCTCATTTGAAGTCATGTATATCAGACCAGTGGAGATAAACTACTGGGATTTAGTCCAGATGAAATGTGATTGGTGGAACTACTTCTTCTTCCACCTGGGTCAGTGTGTGTCAGTCAACTCAGACTCAGACTAAACACGACAGACGAAAAGGTAAAAACAGTAACTGTTTTATTGCTCTTTAACAAAAACTAGTAGATGAGTTAAAGTGTGGATGCTGTTGTTGAAGTGTTAAATGTTCAGTATTTTCATGTTTCATGAAAATTTTTACATGTTTATGTAATGTGAATTAATATACAAGTTTTCATTTTAATAATAGTTATTAACAATTAATTATCTCTCCCTTGAACTGCCACCTTATCGTGGTGGGGGAGTTTGAGTGCCCGAATGATCCCAGGAGCTATGTTGTCTGGG
>JAPTGZ010000019.1:16487722-16498171 GCA_029814645.1 Fowleria isostigma
GGCAGAGAGACAAAGAAGAACAATGACGGGTGGATAATAGACAGAGACAGGAAGGAGTTCTTTGAATTGTCATTGCAAGAGTTTAGTACAGTCCATGTTGTGATGAGGCGACTTCTGTTTTTTTGCGGACCACGGTCTCTCGTGGCCAAAACTACTCACGGCCTCGAAACACCTCAGCGCACTGTGATGTTAGCGTAGCTTTTTAGTATACATTTTTATAAACATATATTTATTTTTAAAAAAAGTCAGCAAGACAGAGAAGCCCGGCCCGACCCGACCCAACCCGAACGTAATGATTGACATTTTAGGCCCTTTCGGGCCGGGTCGGGCTCGGACTCGGGCTTGGGCTTAAGATCTTACCTCTAAACCCCTCACAGATAGCTCTGATATTTGTCTTTTCTTATTGATTTGGTTTTGATTCTTTTAATCATATTGTCAGTATGGAGTTCATTCACATCCAAACACTGATGTCCATTATGTCGTTCAATCATTTATTTTTACTTCTATATTTCACAAAACATAAGTAAAAACCGTGTGTGGTCCAAATACATAAATACATCTTTCTAAACATAAAGGCTAACTGGTTTTCACCCCTACCTTTCAACAGCAGTAATGCTCATTCCTATTAACTTTAATCCTAAATAATGCTGCGTTCCATGGAGGTTTTTGGGCTCATAAGTCATGACTTCAAGCCACAACTCACGCCTTTGTAGCATTCTAGACAAATCCTGCCAAACTGCCTGAGGGCAAGAAATTGTCATATCTAGATGGAAACAAAACCAGCATAGCTTAGGTTTATGCTCATTTATGGTCATTTCTATTGCCAGAGGTGCTTGGTCCTTCCTTATTTGAAGGAAACAGGAGGAAAAATGACGTATAAGGCAAGAGAAGCTGTTCTACCTTTTATGTTACATTATTTGTATATTTGCACACCACATCCATGGGGGCTGCCATTGTTGTTTCTTGGGCTGCGACGTCAGAACTCGTAGCTGGGGATACTTTAATCTAGCTTCATGGGTATATAGTTACGGGTTTGACTGCTGTTCCAGTGCATTTTCACTGGTAGACACAGGTTACAAGTTGCCTGGAAAGCAGCATAAATGTCACAGTTTGCTTCACTGATGTCTCCTCCCTGAACTTGTAGACATATATACATAGATGCCGCATTCACTGCTCCTGTCCTGGGGTAATGTGCCTACAGGGCGGCCATCTTGGAACACTGCTACCTGCTACTACTGTGCATTAAGGGCCTGATTTACTAAAGGTTTGCGCATGTAGACACATGCACAAACTTGATTGCACATGGGGGGTGGGGTTCACAGAGAGGGACAAAACTTGTATAGAATTTGTATTTGTGTACTAAAACTGGCATTTTTAAAACATCCCAGCATCCTGTATCATACCTACATGTGTGATGTTATTAACAAATAAAACTGTTTGGAAATCGGCCGGAAAGTCAGTGACTAATTGTACATTTATATTGTGGTGTTCCTCTTACTCCCACTGATGTACAGACATTTCTGCCTCTGTCTGCCCTGTACCAAGATGGTGGCGCTTTCGACACATCCCTCAGCAGCCAATGTGGCCTTTACATATGCCCAACTATGCCACACCTTGTCAGCAACATTAGAACACAGACAGCAGAAAAGAAATATAAGGTATATAAAATTAAACTGACAACCATTTTGACACAAGCAAAAAAGATTATTATAGAAAAAGGTTAGAGGGCAATAAAAGTAATATAAAGGAAATGTGGAAAATCTTAAAAACAGTAATAGGAAATAAACTTGCATCAACAGGTCTGCCTAAACATTTCACTATTGGCAATGATGTTATAGAGACCATGAATGAAATACCCATGAATTGAATTCTTGTTTTTGTTAATATTGGACCTAATCTTGCAAACTCAACAGAGAAACAGGATGGGCAAACAAACACTGGCTGAAATGGAGAAAATAAAGGGACTCAATCCGTGTTCCTTAAGGAGTAAAAATATGTAATGAAATAGTTTTACATATGGATTTTGGATTTGTTTATTTATTGACTGTTGTGTAAACTGTTTTAGTTTTTTTTTTGGCTGTAATGGCCATCATGGTGACTTACTGATGTACGCAGATGTTGTAAGAAAGGGGCAGGTATTTTAAGTTTTCTTCATCCTACTCCTTTCCATTCACTGAGATTGGAATGAATAAAACACATAAAATGAAACATGGGTTTTACCTGGGGTGCCCTGCTGCCGTCCTCTCCCTCACCATTCCACACCTCATCAGCCTAATCCACTCCACCCATTGCTCTCAGCTGTCCCCAATCAGCTGACCAAGATATGAGTAGGGCAGATTCTTCCATACATTACCCAATTGTCCTTGGATCCTGCCAGACTTTCCAGCAGTCATCTTATACCTGCTTTCCTGTTTCTGACCCCACCTGTTTTTGACTACCTCTGGGCAGCTGGCACAGTTGATAGAGTGGGTCATCCAATGATCGAAGGGTTGGTGGTTCGAATCCCACCTCCAACTGTCCACATGTTGAACCCTTAATTGCCCCAAGTGAGGCCTGGTTAGTGCCTTGCATAGTGGCAGCTCCCCACTGGTGTATAAGTGTGTGCATGAATGGGTCAATGTGAGGCTTGTAGTGTAAAGCACTTTGAGCACCATTAATGCGTGGAAAAGTGCTATATAAGAACCGACCATTTACCATTTACTTTTCCTCACTTCAACCCTGGTAACCCAACCTGTTTTTTAATTATACTTCACTTTTAACAAGTTTTACAATTTTTAAGAGACAGACAATAAACAAAATGCAGTAACCAAAGAACATCTACAAGCACAGGCATACATGTACCAAATCCAAAATACAGAGAATGAGTTAGCGAGTCAAGAAAAGAACACCATTCCATCATGGTGGGGGTGGGGGTCTAATACTAGACCAGTTACAGTCCTGTTTCAAACCATGTCCAAACAGTGGCGTATACTCTCATGTCACATTACTTTATGTTCACTCGTGTGGAGTGGCTTGTGCACATCACCATCCCCCAGGCACTGAGCTGGCACCACTGGCAAAGGTCCAGATTGTGTACATGTTTCTGTCCAAGAGTAATGGCAGCTGCCCCCCATCACCCCTGAGAAGATCCACATGCCACAATATGTATCTGAGAGCATACATCCCTCTTCAAGTCCATCAACATAACCAGGAACAGCCTGTGGCACAGGGGGCGCCAGTAAAAGGGAGGGAAAAAAAAAACTGCGTCTATATCTAACACATCTCAAAAAGACGAGCAAAGGAGGTTTACATGCGTTTGTGAATGTTTTTCACTTTCTTCACCCTCTGAACATTTATGAAGGAATGAGGATATTAAAACATATTTCACCTTGTCTTCAAATTGACAGCCTTGTGGATGCATTGCGAACAGAGATCCACAGACCGGCATGAATCTATGGGCAGTAGTTCATCATTCCTTCAGCACAAACTTTGCAGACAGAGACTGGACTCAAACACACGGAAAGAACAAAGCCCATTGCAGTGCATGGTGCACATTAGGCGCACTGCGTTCCCAGCACGGTGTGCCCGTTCTGAGCCTCTGCTGTGCAGGAATAGGGGTATAGAATGGAATAGAATAAAATGCATTAGGGGCAGTGACCCCCAAGCATGGAGGATGGCTCCAGCAGATACCAGAAACATCATAGAGCTCTGTCCAAAAGAGTGCAATGCTAGGAACAGCTAAGATCCTGCACAGAACCCTCAGGCTCCCAGGCCTCTGTTAGAGGACCCAAGTCTGAAGGAGACACTGCCCAGGTGAAGAAATTCCAAATGGCTGTCTATGCAATTGTCAGTTTTTCCTTTTAAAAATTACCATAATGGACTGAAAACTTTGGGCACCCCTTCTGAAATGATGACATACATCCTAAAGAGTATGTACCAGTTTTGGTGCTTCTATCCACTGTGTAACAATTTGGCCCCTTTTTTTTTTTTTTTTTACATTAATTCCCCCTACTATTCCTTTTATAAGTGTCTTTAACCAAATGGTACTAAACTGTTCTGACTTTACTTACATCTCTGTGTGTTGTGTTGGGGTCCTCCATCCTGTACAACACCCATTACAATAAATGAATAAAACTAAGAGCATTTCCCAAAACAAACAGAAACAAAGTCCTATAAAAAGAAAAAATACTGAAGTCTACAAAGTTTATAAGAAGCAAGATTATATTCATACATTCTTTTTATTGTCATTGCACACACAGACCATATGCAACTGGTACCGGAATTCTGGTGCCAGTCCATATAATATGACACTAATATTACTGCTCAGTGTTGACTGAATTGCCCCCTGGGGACAAATAAAGTTTTTCCAAATCTGAATTGTCTAAATATGGACACTTCCAGATTAACAAAACAACATTGCAGCGGCCAAAATTAAAACTACTGGCTTCTAAACAGTACCTCAAAAACCTACAAGTCACACTTTATTGGTCCACCACTTATATCAAGTTGGCAGTGAAACCTTATACTTCTTATCTGTCCCCATTAGAGTTATAACATTTCTACATTATAACATCTGAAGACGAATTGAAATATATTGTCTTGTGTTATATATTCCATCCTGTTCATTCCTCTGTATTTAATCCACTGCAGTATTGTGCTGCCGAGTCCACCAAACACATCCAGGTGTCATTCAACCATTTTCCTTGTGATGATAGAGATCAGAGGAAGGGGATGAAGCTGTTAAGTAAATTTATAAGTTAACGTTAATGTACTGACTTTGTAACTTTAGCGCATTTGCTAACTAACATTATTTCCTACTACGTCTGCAAAACCATGTCTTTGGTTTGTCAGCCTTTTTCTAGTGCTATGCAGCACAGAGGTAGGTGAATAATGTAATTGATTATGTTAATACACAGCTGAGCACAAAATAAAGTGATGCTCTGCTGTAAACAAACTAGGAGCACAAACAATATTTAACCGTTCAATTTGAAATCTACTGCAGGTAAAACACTGACTATGGAAAACTGCACTCATAATTGTATTTTAGGTAAATTACTCCATGAACACCCAGAGCTACTTTTGTGACTGTTCCCCAAAAAATGTTTCTCTCTTTGTCACGTACCACTGCTTATTATAATATTAGTGTCTGCATTTTGCATTTTTTTTCAGTTTAAATCATGTGTTTTTCTATATTTAATTTACTAATTATGTGCATGTTCTTTAAAGCTCAGAGTAAGTTTAAAGGTTATTATATCAGAAATAGAAAAAACAGGAAAATGTGCCTTTCTCAGTAAAATATATCATTAGTTAAATATAACCCCAGTGTATCCATCCACTGTCATTGATCCAACTCCATGGTAACTACCGAGCCTCTGAACGTCCAAATGGGTCATATTTGATGACCATAAAAGATGAAAAACTGCATTTTACACCAATTAATTACATGGATTGATAGGATTACTGGATCAACATGTATTAAATATTTTAGATCAGTGGATGATGTTGGTCACTGGTGGCTGTTTGGGTCTTTATGGTTTAATTAAAGACCCAAATTAATATTAATTAATATGGATTCAATAAAGAAAGAAGTTACAATACATTTCTGCTGATAAAGATAATTTTAGTCATGTCAGATAGTTTTCAGCAGTGGAGGTGAAAACCAAAACTCCCATAATCCCACCATATTTCATGACATCATCCAATACTATTATAATTCTCTCATACTGTGCGTTGCATGCGCCACCATAAAATGTCAAAAACTCCTCACGTAATCCTTACAAATCCTCACTTCTGACAATATACAATTTTCATTACTTATGTTTCACAGCACAAATAAAGAAGGGGGTAAAATAAGTTGGCTTTTTAGTCATAACTACACTCCAATGTTGTGTGCTCTCATGATTTTAAACCATAAATGAGGCTTTTACTTGTGCACTAAAGCAGTCATTACATTTGGAGTGCCTTGCTAAAACGCACCAAAGTTGTAAGAGAGGGAAAGTGATTTGTTTTCCCAGTTTTTATTCAGAACACTAAAGCCTTACAATCCCACAATTCTAATTTAAAAACATCCACTAGGAACAAAAACCTAATCAGGCAGAAAGACTGAAATGTCTCACTTCCACAAAGTGATATCTCATTTGAAACGAGCTTATCTGTATTCTCCTTTACTAAGGAGTCTGGAGGAGACCCGAGAAGAAAATATTAGATTTGCCGGAAATCAGGGACAGAGGTCTTAAGTCTTGGGTTACTCGAGGTCCAGCTGTAAAGTTTCTCCAGTCTTGGGTGGATTTGTTTTATTTTAGTTGGAGCTCCAGCCATGGTTGGAGCTTTAATAAAATTAACCACAGTTGAAGTAGCACATTGTTGAAGGGAAACTGAGAGAAGGGTTGGAGTTGAGAATGACTGGAGAAAGGAGAGAAGCAATATTCCAATAACATGAACCTCAACTTGTGTCCAACCGTCCATTGTCTTGATCTCATCCCCTCCTATCCTTCCTTTCTCTGCATCTTCCCTCCTTCCTCTCTGTTTCCTCTTTTAGTCACCCATGAGACCTGCTGGTGGTTTTTAGACACAGCAGCGGACTTCAGGTCTGTTTACAGGCAAGATCTCAGGAAGTCAACATCAGATAAGCAGATTCTTGGATACACAAGACGAGCAGATACATTTCCAGTAAGACGGCTCCATAAAGGATACGGCCTAAATGCTATTACCCAGGGAAGGATGTGAGTTAAGAGTTCAAGGGTAATGACTGTATGTGGATCTGTCTGTGTGTGTGTGTGCAGTCTGAAAGTCAGTGCTGATTCCAGGATGACAACATCTTTGGAAACTTGTCTTGAACACCTTCAAGCTAAAAAAACAAAAAACAAAAAAAACAACCCTAAAACAAGCTGCCATTAACAAAAACCCAACCATCTTGTGCCTCATTGCATTACATTCTTCCTTTTTTGTTCCAAATTACCTAATTGTCCTTTTACGCCCTTGATCATGACACCAGTTTTTGGCCAGATTCTTAACTGGTCATGGACATGAGGTCTACTCTCCCCACCTCCTCCTCCTCCTTTGTGCTGCATTGCACAAACACAATAGAATGTACTCTAAATTGATACCAGGTGCTTCCTCATCAGGACGCTCCCATCTTTTTAAGCTTCATTGTACAGACACTGAGGGAAAAGCCCGGCAGAAACAAATGTACAGTGTCTTGTCAGAGGCTGTGTTTGTCTGTCAAAGCAGACTAAACTGAAAAACGTAAGCTCCCTGCGGTTTCAGATATAAGTTTTATTTAAGGGTTTAATACGTAGCCATTTTCCACTTGTCTATACATCACTCTATTAGTCTCTTTTCTCAAAAAACAGCAACCGAGGCTTAACTGAGCTGTCACTTATGTTAAAGAGTGTGGCCTGTAATATTAAAGCCAATACAAAGGATCCAAAGGGGCCAAGATTCTGTCCCAAATCTAAGTTTGGGCAAATAGAGTTTAGCAGCTTGGCAGTAGATTTTGTGGAACTTAGAAGATTTTTTATACTATTGAAACATGCATATTAAGAATAAAACAGAGATTAAGTGTTTGGGTTAGAACTGGAGAGAATACAATGGCTCAGTCAATAAAAAAAGACTGATTGTGACATTTTGAATCAGACATGTGGTCACATCTTACCAGAATGAGGTTTCAGAGGGAGAAATGAAAGAAAAAGAGACTGAAACAAACATCTTTGTAGCAGTGAGATGTTAGCCTGTCTAGCCTTCCTGTTTTCTCAGTGTATTCAGTACTTAGGAAACACTTTGGAACTGCTCCATTCACTGTCGATTATGCTTGATCAATGTTATACTGGCTAATCACAAGTCTTGGGGGTGGGTGTTTTGCAGAGCATCATTAACGACTTCTTTTTGTTACAAGTCAAAGTCAGTTCCAAGTCTTTGGGGGGACAAGCACAGGACAGGAGGGGGAAAAAAATGATAAATCACAGTCTCACTGAATATTAGTACAAAGGAAATGCAGCAGATTGTTTTGTCAAAATGCAAGCAGCTGGAGTATGGCAGTGTTTCTCAATGGGGGGCGGTACCACCCACTTAGTGTCCTTATTTAAGACCTAACCTGTCCAGCCATCTCGTTTCCTCAATGTATTCAATACTGAAAACAGTCTGGAACTGCTCCATTCACTGTGGATTATGCAATGCATGTTTTGCAATGCGTCATATGTACTGACTTCTGTTTGTTATTAGTCAAAGTCAGTTCCATGTCTTGTAATGGGGTGCACACAGGATGGGAGGGGAAAAAAGATGAAAAATCAGAGTCACTGGGTACAAAGGAAATACAGCAGATTGTTTTGTCAAAGTGCAAGTGGCTGGACTATTGCAGTATTTCTTAACAGGGGTGGCACCCCTTCATGTAAGACTTAGCCTGTCCAGCCATTCAGGTTTCTCTATTAAATACTGAGGAGACAGTTTGGACCTGCTCCATTCATTGTTGATTATGCCTGATCTATTTTATACCGGGCCAATCACAAGCCTGTGGGGTGGGTGTTTCGCAATGCATCTACTTCTTTTTGTCGAGAGTCAAAAACCGCAAATCTCTTTACAACTGTTGTTGGTTGATTCAAAAATAAGAATTGAATTATAGATCACACCCTGTATTCTTAAATTCCTCTGACAAAAGCATTACATCCGTCTTATCTGTGATTTGTTACCCATTGGTCCCACCTTCATATTTGGATTGAAGCCCCCCAATTCCAGACTGTTGGCTGTTCAGGGTAGCGAGATATCTCATTCCCTCTTCTTGGTATTTCTCTCCATCTTATAAACAGCATTCTGCCATTCTATTTTCCCTTTCAACAAGCTTTACTGACATGACGTGTACAGTATTGCCAAACCAATTCCGTGTCATTCTAATTTAATTGACCTGATGTGATGACTAAAACCCAAAACAAAATACTTTCATACCAAGAAAATTATGCAGAATAATGCTGATCAAGACAGACAATAAGGCCTGCACAGAAATCACAGCTGACATATGAAAATTATCCCTGCATGGTTTACTTTTTTTTGTAAAACTTCCAGTTTAAATTCAAAGTTTGAGTTACATCAGATGAATAAATGAAAAATCTGACCATTTTTAGAAACTATAACTTTTTTCTCCTTCCTGGTGCAGTAGCACATGTAAGACGGATTAGAGCAGCTGAGCCTTCACACTGTTTCAGAATAATAATGGGCTTTTATTGACTGATCTAGATTCACAAGACTAGGATTGTTTTTAACATTTGGAGCTGCCAAAGTTGATGCAGTGGCTCATCATCGTCCTGATCGCCTCATGTTGTGACATTTTGATTAAACTGAAGATGATTTCCATGGTGGTCTCCAGGATTTCAGACAGCCCCAATTATAGATCAGTTACATTCAAGAATGAATTTGATCTGCCAGAAACAACATGCTATCCTCCTCCTCCTGTCAGTTACAACATGCAACCAAGACTTGGAAAATGAGGCACTTTTTGCATTGTTTCCCTCAAGCCAGCTTCCTTTTTTTTTTTTTTCTTTTTTTTTTTTGACGTAGCTGCTTTACTGATTAAAACTAAGACAAAAAAAAACAGAAATGCAGAGGCTGATGTTTATGTTGGCACTAATCAGCTGTTCTGACTATTTCTCTGATTCAGCAAACCCCATTTCACCTGGACAGCTGTGTCTTAGTCTCCAACAACACGAAAGACAACAGTATTAGTAAAACAGCAGAGGATGGGAGACTCTTTTCTTTTTTTTCTTTTCAGTGTATGCTTTATTTTAACCCTCTAGTTTAGCTTAGACTGATTGAATTAGAGAACGATTCATAAACAATTGATTTTCTCTGAAATAATGTCATGTTGACATCTCAACAGTTGAGGGACTTTTTGTTGCGTCTATACCCTGACCTAGAATACTTTTATCCAAAATAACCAAAGCATTTCAACTAAAAACATTATTTCACAGAAAACACACTGACCCATATTCGAGAACCCTTTCAGATCCTCCCAGTTGTTGGTGTTAATCTTTACCTGGTGCTGATGTCCTTGATTGTCTTCTATTGAACTTCAGCCCAACTTCCAGTTTCACTGACTCTAAAGATGGTGGGCCATCCTAAAGGGACTGAAACCCTCCAGCAGCAGGTTGTCCACATGAAGGCCCAAAGGGTGAACCTATTAGCCCCACACAAGTTGGTCCTTCCAAATCTGGGATTTCAACAATATTGCATCTTTACATCACAAACTCATTCAAGTCCCCCAAGATGGCTGGTGGCCCACAGAAGACAAATCCCAGAGAGGACAGGATACTGCGGAGGATCTCAATGGACAATGGTTTCAACACTGATACTGGAATCGAAGACCAGTTCAGCGCTGAACAGGGTTAGGATCTGTGTGGTCATACATTGTGTGGACGTTGAAGAGCATTTGGACTGAAAGCCCACTCTGCACTGACCAAACCTCTCATTAGCACAAAGAATCCA
>JAPTGZ010000019.1:16524548-16539988 GCA_029814645.1 Fowleria isostigma
GTTGTGTTTCACCCAATAAAGCTCTCCAGAGACCGTCATAAATTTAAAGCATCTCAGAATTAATTCACACGTCGTGCATAATGTTCAATGAAAAAGATATTACAACAGAAATAAGTACTTGTTTTTGATCTTTGTATTTTGAAAATAAATTAAAAGTCCTACTCTAACGAAAAACAATAAATTGTTCTCTTCCAAGCACTTTCAAGTGTTTTTCAAGTCATTTTAAGTCCGCTAATCCACAGCTGGCGCAAATGCAAGTCAGTCCCATATCGGCACGATTCCAAAGGAAACCCTGATAAATCCACTGCCAAAAAAAAGAAAGAGAAAATGTGCTTTTAAGAAAACCTTTCGTTTTCTATAATTACCTCTCCATACTTTTATGGAAAATCTTTTTAATTTACTTTTTTGGTGACAATGTGGACACCCGCAGGTTATAAACCGGTGCAGCTTATAAACCGGTGCAGCTTATATGTGAACAAAATTGATTTTCTTTCTAAAATTAGTTTCTGCGGCTTATATACAGGTGCATTCAATAGTCCGAAAAATACGGCAATATCCCCGTAATCCAGCACAGACATAAAAGTAGCAGCAACAAGTCACTTTCTGGCCTCAAAAGAAAGGCAGGATTTGATCTTGAAATAAAAACCCAGTTTCAGTTTCCTTAAAAGTTGTTGTATGGGGGGGTGTAAAAGACAGTGAGTCATCTATTAAAGATATCTGTACTCAGATACTCATTCAATCTGTTGTCTATGAGTAGTAGAGATTAAAGAAAGCTCCTGATGCTTTGATCTGGCTTTTGAAAGTAACTTGGCTTTTGTTTTTAATGAGTTTAAAACCAGTTTTTAATCAGAAAATCTTGATTGATCAACATTAAAAAATGGTTTGAAGCTGTATAAGAGCCAAACTGGGTGTGGATGCTAATGTGTGAATAACGGTGTCATCTGCATAAAAATTAAAGTTTACATCGAACATTATACAAGCGATATTGTTAATATATAAAATTAACAACAGAGGTATATATAATATTTAGAAGAATCTTTCTGTATAAATCCAATGTGGTGTTATGTTATGTTGATTTTAGGATGAAAACAGAAAAAAAAATGTCAACTATACCTGTTAACTACATTAGCCTGGAAAGAAAACTCAAAAAGTCCCTCAATTATATATTGAACCAACTTTGAGCAACTGTTCTTATTTCTTCACTTATGGACATTTTTCTTTTATTCTCACAATAGGGGGGGGGGGGAATGCTCATTATTCTTTTATGATTAATGGTAAGAAAACATTGGAAAAATAATTATGATAAATACTCCAACTCCTAACTCTAATCATAATTTTCTTAAACCATTTTCAATACTGCAGCTTGGAAAGACAAAAAAGGTATTTTTGCAAATTATAGCTGCAATTTACAGCAAAAATGTCAACTATACCCATCAGCTATGTTACCCTGGAAAGGGAACTCAAAAAGTCTTGCAATTATATTTTGACCCATATAAACACACTGTATGTTATATGAACTGAACTTTTGCTTCTCAAATGTTCACATTATGCATATCAGTAGTTTCCAGAGCATTAAAATCTCCATGTTAAATCTAATGTTCACTAACTTTTTTTAGTGAACGTTATATAAAAGCCTTACTAGTTTTTTTTTCCAGAACTCTTTCTCTTTTTTGTTGAAACCTTCAAACCTTTTTGTTGTGATAAAATTTGTGGTACCTGCAGTATGTGTGCACAAATGAACATGGTTGACCACATTGGCTCATGTAAGCACTCAAAAGTGACAGTGTACAGACAAATCTGAACCGTGGAAATCAAGAAATTGTGTGGTGGAAAGACTCCAACAGCTATAAACAGGTTGGACCACACCATAGAGTGCGTGGGCTCCATGTCCATCTGCATCCCTGCATTCCTGGTCTTCTGTGGCCTGTGGAACCATGGGGCAAAATCCTTCTGCTGATATTTTTACCTGTTTGAATAAGACATGTGCTGATGAGCTGCATTCCCTGAAGAAAGCGCCAAACATTCCTTTTCTGTTTAGAAAGCCCACTTTTAACTGAGGGGGGAAAAAATGTGACAGATGAGTTTATGTCCAAGAAAAATAGTGAAGTTCTCGTGAGTTTGTGTGCTTTCTGTCCAAGTGAAGAGCGGTGTGTTTTCAGAGCGTTGTGGCCAGCGCTGCAGTGGGCCTATTAACTTTACAGTAACACATGGAGTGAGAGGGGTAAAACTATGAAATGGATGTACAGGGCAGTATAAAGTGTGGAGGGATTCATGCAGTTATGAGTCCCTACTCAGAATGTGGCTTTGATTGACAACAAGGACAAAATAGAGGTTGTGAAGATTTATAGCTTCATGGGATCCCATGTTCTAGCAGACATCTGGTTTGACCTATGTTTACGTGGCTTTGTGGGACAGTGAAAAACTTTGTGTGAGGCATGAGAACAAAGTCAGAAGAGTTATGTTGTAGGTTAATCATGTCTGTCCTGGTTGTTAACAGCAGTAAATCCTTAGTAAATGCTAGCTCAATTTTATGACAAAACTTAGATTTTAGGCTGATGTTGGGAAGGTCACTTTCGAGATGTAACCATCAACAGATATGCTGTTAAAAAAGTCATACAGAAGCCCTTTTAAGTATGCATTTTATGTAATTTTGTTTTCAATTCAATTCAATTCAATTTTATTTATATAGCCCAGTATCACAACAAAGTTGCCTCACAGGGCTTCACAGAATTTAATTTAATTAATTAGTTTTGATTACAACTTGAGAGCAACATCGTACAGTAATATTCAACCCAGTCTCACAACAGGAAATAAGATCACGTGAATGAGCTCGCAAACATCACATAAATGAGATCGTACAACAGGAAGTTGGTCAATTTAAAAAAAATAAAACCCAGCGGACAGATGACTTTTCTCTTCAACTGTAATTTCAGTAATGTGTTGATCAGTAAATCAACCTTAGACCAACAAATGCAGTAGTAGAGGCTTGGATCCGTCACACAGAGCCCACACATATGAACAAATATCATGGTGACCATAGGATGCCACTTCCTTGTGAATCTGAAAATTTTTTTGCAATAACGGCTAAATTAGTGATTTTGTACATTCACTGAGTGAATATTCTGAAAATATATATATACATTTCTCGCTAGAAATGTAATCACAATACATTTTTATGCAGAAACTAACTCAAAATATAGATTTTTTTTTTAAAAATGAGAGAAATGTCTGCCATGTTTTTTGTTCTCACGGTCAGAGTCTTGAAAGTCATGTGACCCTGATGCAACCACATAAAAAAGAATAGAAAGAAAATGAAACAGTAATACACTTTAAGGGTCAAAATTGTAAAAAGTGTATGTTTTGCATGTTGGACCAACGTCGCCAGGGTGCGTTTGTCTATGAGACTGGCTTGTAATATTATACCTATTTATGATTTCAAATTACTAGTGTTGTAGTTGAGACCGGCTAGACCAAGACCATGACACACTAAGGCAGTGGTTCGCAATCTTTTACTAATGGCCCCCCCCCTTTGAAGGACAGAAAACCTTCAGGGCCCCCTCAACCCCAACAACATTGTAAACAGTAGTGCAATTATAACTTTTACTGAGAGAAAAATCATCATTGTGTTAATACTCTTTTCTTTTCCTTGAATAATTTGTTGTGCAAATTTAAAATAACTTAGATTTTTGTTTGAATAATACAAATAAACTCAATCAGACTAAACCTGAGACAATATTTATACAAATAAAAATAGGAAATGTGTTATCTACACTTATGACAATAAAGTTACTTTTTTTAGAACAACAGACTGATTTTGGTAACAAAGTGAACATTTTAATCATAATATCAGTGGTTCAATGAGCCTGTTTCCATGTCACATCTCAGACCATTAAAGTACAAACTTTACAAACTGTGCATGTTCTAGCCTGATGGGGAAAAAAAACACCAAGTAAATGGTAAATGGTCGGTACTTGTATAACACTTTTCCGTACATTAATGGCCCCAAAGCGCTTTACAATACAAGACTCATATTCACACACACACTCATACACCAGTGGGCGGTTGTTGCCATGCAAGGCACTACCAGCCTCACTGGGAGACATTTAGGGTTCAGTGTCTTGCCCAAGGACACCGATATATGGACAGTTGGAGGCGGGATTCAAACCGCTGATCCTTGGATGACCTGCTCTACCATCTGTGCCATAGTAGTGATCCTGTGCTCCCTGCCGAGAAGCCTTCTCACCAGTTTGAGAACCACTGCACTAAGGCAAGACCAAGGCTGAGCTTCGTTGAGACCAAATCCAAGACCGAAAACAAACTACTTAGAATTGACATGACATGATTACTCATATCAGTTGTAAATTAAAAGGCATTGGTGTAAAGTATCAGGATTAATTCAATCAAATTCATGTTATCTTTTCTATTACATTGTCCTTATATCTTTCCTTTTTGAATCACCCAAGTTTTTCATAGTTACACATTACTATTCTGTGATGATGTGGTTCTTGTACAAATCCCATCAAGACCAAAGACAGTGGAGACCGAAACAAGAACAAGACCAAATGAATTGAGTGTGTGACAAGACCGAGACTACAAAAAACAAACCAGTCTAAAAGAACTACATTACCACAAATTACCAACGCTAATTACTATTTTTTAATCGGACAACTTTGCCACTTTTCTGTTCTTTTTTCACTAAAATCACATATTCAGAGATGACCCCTTCGTGATCTGTCAAATTTTCAGTGATAATTTTAATTCAACACCAGAACCACCCATGGTAAAAATGTACTAATGACTGCTTTTCGATTGTGCGTGACTATATTTGAATAAAATATTGAAGAAAATTGTGGTATGCTGCACACCTTATGGGTAGATACAATAAAAAAAAATCCAGGATAAAAATGTGGGCACTTGTTCTAACCAGTGCTGGGTTAAAGGGATAAAAGTATATTTATAGAACATGAAGAGTTTACTTTCACATGGTTTATAAGCTGTCCTTCAACAGCATTTGTTAGTGTGTGATCTGAAAAGTGTCACGTCATTTATAACAGTTTACAAAGGATAAGGGACAGAGATTTATGGAGCACCCAAACATGCCAATATTTTCATATAACACTCATTCTCACTGTCATTTCAGACTGATTTGTATTTACTTTGGTGTTCTTAAAGATACTTTCATTGTAAAAACAGATGACTACAATACAGACGCAAGGTTTTATCATCCCTTTTGAAGAAAATACTTTAATACGGGGTGACCAACCAAGGTCCTGGGGTCCGTTTCACATGTTAGTGTCAGCAAACTCTGAGTCTATCCCTCACTCTGAGTTGATCTACTCTGACATAGGAAACTCTACGTTTTGGGTTCCAGAACAGCTGACTTGAGTCAGTTTGATCAACTCACACTAGTTTCACCTGGAGTGTGCACCACCGCTGAAAAAAGCATCAATAGAACCCCAATTCGATGGGTCACCATGGCAAAGGGACACAACAGTGCTGCGTTGTTCACTTGCAGCCATCGCTGGTCGGGTCAATGAGTAAGTTTAAACATTTGAATCACAATAATACAGATTAATGAGACACACTTTATGACTGCCCTGTCTTACTCAAGTGTCTGCATCTACGATATGATACAAAAAACTGACATTTGCAAAGAAACGCAGCGCAACACATAATATCTGCTGGGATGTGAGAGACAAGGTTATAAGTTTTGCATTTTTAATTATAGTTTAGTTTTATTTCATTTTGACTGATTCAAAAAGATCAGAGTAAGAAGTATTTAATAAAACTCAACAAAGAATACCATATTTTAAAAAATGTATTCACTTACTACTAGAGCAAAATAAATCTCTTTCATACCAAACCCAAAGGTTTATAAATTGACAAAGATGGAAACAAAAGCATTTCATCTATAATTTCAGTTCATTTTAGTTAGTGTTGTAAACACACACAACAGTTTAAGTTACAGTTTTTTTTTTTTTTATTGTTTTAATTTATTTCAGTTAACAAAAATGTTTTTTGAATTCTAGTTTTCATTATTTCGGTAGTTTTCTTAACAATTATAACCGTGGTGAAAGCGTATGCTCTTTGTGTATATTCTACATGTACAATGTCATATTTCTATATGAATAATCTTCTGTATAATTCACTCTGTATAGTTTTATATACATGTTCTACAAGTCTACTTGTTCTTTTTGTACGTGTGGGCAGTTCTTTCCATGTATGTCTGTGTACACATGTATGTGATATATTTGAACAGTATTATTGTACGTGTCACTGTACATGGAGTGCATGAGCTCCAAATAAACTAAACTAATCCTGACTACTGGTAATATTCACATGTAAGGTCGGATTAGGTTGTGTCTGCAAATGATGGACTGGGATGTGAAACGGTATCGCTCAAAAACAGAACTGTCTGGAAATGTCACAACATCTATGTGCGCTTTGATAACCGTCTCTGACGAATAATTTAATTCCCTGCACTTTCATCAACGGGATCATTGTCAAAAGGACATGCTATGTTCGTGAAAAAAGTTGACATCTAATATAGGCCTACTGACTGTTTTCCTTTTTAAATAACTTTCGGCAGAACTACTGTATGTTTCGCTAAAACTCGTCTGCTGACTGAATGAATGCAGAAATCACATGTCGTGTGTGGCTGAAAGGGGGCGGAGTCAGAGAGAAACTCGAGGTTTCATTGAGAAAAACCTGGTCCCGACCAGTTTAGTTTCATGGAGTCTGTTACTATGATAACTGATCCAGAGCTTAAGTTACCTCTCTCTGTGAGACAAGCTGGAGTTACCCCTCTTTCTCTGGGTTGTTACCTAGCTTTGGAACATGGAAAACTCAGAGTTTCCCTCATTTCAGGGTTAACAAGCTCAGAGTTTTCAATAAACCTGCTTTGTGAAACAGATCCCTGGAGAGCAACTGTCCTGCATGTGTTAGATGTTTCCCTCTTCAGTCATTATCAGTCTTCTGCAGATCTTGACGATAGGCTGATCATTTGAATCAGGTGTGTTGGAATTGGGATACATCTAAAACATGCAGGAGAGTCACTCTCAAAGACAGGGTTGGTGACCCCTGCCTTGAAACAATGATATCAGAAGAGTAGAAGCAAGGGTCAATTTTTCTATTGATGCTTTCAGATAGGGCTGCACAATACTGGAAAAAACTGACTTTGCAATGTTTTTAACCCTGTGTGGTATCTTGTAATTTTTTTTTCTTTGTTTTCAGTCATTTTCTTTGTTTTCTGAGATTTTCTTCATTTTTAGTGATTTTCTTTGTTGTTTTCAGTGATTTTATCTTTGTTTTTACTGATTTACTTTGTTTTCAGTGATTTTCTTCTTCATTTTAAGTGATTTTCTTTGTTGTTTTCAGTTATTTTATCTTTGTTGTCAGTAATTTTCTTGTTTTAATTGATTTTCTTTGTTTTCAGTGACTTTTATTTTCATTTTCAGTGATTTTCTTTTTAATTTTCAGTGATTTCCTTTTTCATTTTCAGACATTCTCTTCTTTGTTTTCAACAATTTCTTTCTTCATTTTTAGTGATTTTCTCTTGTTTGCTCATTTTTTGATGTTATCAGCCACTCACTCCTTGTGCAGGGGCGTTGTGTGTTTCAGCAAACTGAAGGATTGTGATTAGTGGATTACTGCATGCACTGTGTATCTTTACATTAGACAAGAACATGTTGAGTTTATTTTCCTCCTACATTACAGACCTGTGATGTGACTATTGTGCACACGTACATTGCAATGACGATGCTCAAACGATATATTGTGCAGCTTTACTTTCAGGTCAGTGGGTGAAACCAGTCTAAACCTGCAAAAATTGATTTTCATGTTTATATTTTCCACCTTAACAGTTCACATTTACATGTTTGGTAGTTAGATTATTTAACAACATTACCTACTCACTAAACACTGCCTGAGGCTACAGAAATGAAACACTGATGAAGAATCTGAAAAAAAAAAAAAAATCTAACATGATTTTATGAAAACTGCTTGCATTGCAACAATGATTGATTTCTTGAAGCTCTCTTTGTCTCTGGCATTTATTTTTTCTGACTGTGAGGTTGAAATGAACAGCTGGACACAAGTAGTCCAGAGGTCAAAACTAACTGTTGACCACCTTAAGAGTGAGAGAGAAAAAAGGATCTACCATTTAATGAACAAGTTTCCACTTTGACTGGAAGGCTGATGACAAGACTGATTACCAGTGTACATGAAGTGATTAATGTGTGTGTTTTCCTGCCTTACATGTTCAATTTTTAACTTATCCAAATCTGCAGTGATTACATAAATCATATCCAGATGACCACAAAATATCAAAACCAGAATTAGACAACTGCTTGATATATTCCCCTTCCTCCCCAACTTTTTCTGTATTTAGCTGATTTTCTGCTCCACGGTTTTTGGCTGCTCATTCTAATGCATGACCAGGCTTCAGACTGTGTCCGCAGAGAGAAGGAGGCTCTCAAAGGTTTAAGAACACAGCCCAGTGAGTCGCTAGTTTGCTCAATTGCGATCAGAAACTACAAGACACACTTCACCATACCATGACTGTTTCCAAGCAACAATTACTGCACAGCATTTGTCTTCATTTGAGCATTAGCTGTTAAATACGCTTTGGGGATGACCACTTGACCCCAGGAACTCTTTTATGCACTCGCAGAAAGTATGTCTTCCTTTTCTCATTTAATGCAGTTCTAATGGACGGATGGAGTGCCGAGGGTTAACGAGTCAACAGATTGGTTACCAAATGAGGAAGGGGAGACTCAGCAGTCTTTTTTATTAGACCTACTTTATCTGCAGTCCAGACAGACAGATGGGAGGATGTGAGTGTGTATGTGAACTGTTCTTTAACATGTGTATGTTTGGAGTTGTGGACTGCACTTCATGTCGGTATGTTGTGTATCTGTTTCTGCTCATGTGAACATGTAAAGGTCTGGAAAAAATTAAGACACCACTGGTTTTACTATTTATTGTGTTTCAGTAAAAACATTTTTGTTTATAGTACAAAAACTGCTGACAACATTTATACAGAATTCCAAATAAAAATATTGTCATTTATAACATTTTATAACCCACATTTGCAATCACATCTTTCATGTGTCTTGGCAGGCGACCCCACCAGTCTTTCACGTTGCTGATAGCTGTTTTATGCCACCGTCAGTGTAAAAATGCAAGCTGTACAGCTTTGTTTTCTGGCTTGTGACCATATGTTTTCATCTTGATCACATTCCAAAAGCTTTCTACTGGGACTCAAGTCGGGAACAACAGTATGAGTTTGCGTATCTCCACAACAGGAATATTTAAAATGGCCTGTTGATTCAGGTCAACAAGCTGTACGACTTCTGTTTGTAGGCCACCGCAGGGACGAGAAACCACAAGACTGTCCAAGATCTGGTCAGAAATCAAAACAACATCCACATGAAATAACTCCAAACTACCCACCGTGATGGAGTGTGTAATAAATACAGCACACGGACATGTATAAATCTAAAAAATAGACATGTACTGGCCCAGATGCACATGTAAAACATATGTTTCACGTCTCTTTCATGTTGTTACTTACATATCTTCTGATTTAGTAGAATGGCCCAGTAATGACATCCCTTCAGGGGATCCAGCATCACCCTTTGTCAGCTTTTGTCACCTCCGTGGCATACCACAGGCCCACAGGCGTCTGGTGGCCGTGGCCCCCTCTGGCCTGGCCCGGTGCAATCTGTCAGGAGGCCCAGAGATGTCTCACTTATCAATAGGCGAGGCTTATTGTTTCAGGGGGCTTCCTCTTTCCTGTGCAGGACGGTCTTGCTATGGAGGCCACCGTGGGGCCAGCAAACCACCTGAGGCCAAAGACTGAAAAAAGACTGTGAAATTTAGAATGAAAGATCTGGACTTTCCCTGCCTGTTAAATATGTTACTTGACAAGGTCATCAACATGTCTATGTCTTTACTTCAATGGTAGAAGTTTCTAGCCAATCACAATTTATAATCTAATGATTTATTTACTGAGAATATACAGTTTCAATCTTCTCACAATATGCTGCCAAAAACCAATAGTGCTTATGAGTAAGATGGTGTATTAATTTAATTTTGCTGTATTTCTTGATTTTCATCAAATAAAGCCCCGAAGCTTCTTTATTTAAACAGGCAATGTAAATCATGCTTGACCGTTTAAAGCTGTCAAGTTTAAGCTTATTAGTAAGTTATTCAGTCAAAATAATGATTCAAATAATTACACATAAAGGGAAAATGAGCAACTCTGCGTAAGTCCTGCCAAATTCACATGTGAAGCGGTAATATTTGTAAATGTGTGAATAAATATTAATCTATATTGTGTCAGGAAGGTTCTCAGTCTTTTGCCAGAGTTACAGAAATAGATTATTGTGGAGGAGGCATGCTGACTCAAAATTGCCTTGCTCACTCTGTTTTAATCTGAACATAGGAAGAAGCGATATTTTTCTTTTTTGCTGTTGGCACAGGCATGGATTGAGAAGACCACTGGGCAAGCAAGGGGTGTTTGCTCAAGTGCAGCCAATTACTCAAAATAAATTGGGTCTTCCTCTCTATTCCCTCCTTTGCCGTTCCCCCCCACCCCCCTCATCCCCTCATCTCTCTGGTATGGGTTGTCATTTGAAAACCAGGTCAGATCCACGGTGAGCCCCTCCTTCCAAATAAACAGGCTAGTAATGGCTGTTTACCCAGAGTACAAGAGCCATTATGTGCAAGGAAGTTAAACATCTCTGACAGGCAAAATGGCCGCAGACAAATCACTGTTGCCCCTTCTTGAGGGATTGATTGGACTAACGCTGATGTTTCTCTAACTGTTACCATCAGCCATATACACTGGTGGCTGCTTTTCAAAAGGCATACCAACTAGATGGTGTAAGGACTAAAATCAAAAACCTTTTGTTTGTCTGAAGTTACACTTCAGAGTGAGTGGATGACCCCTCATGAGATGGATTTCATCACATTTGTTTCAGGGGAAATACAGGCCTCCCAACTGGAAAATACCCCAGCACTTCTGGAAAACATCTTTTCAATCATCCTGCAAGATCTGGAAAGCATATTTAGAAACTTGGAGGATGTGGAAAATTAGAGTGCATTCATAATATACAGTAAGGCAAATTATAATGAGCTTAAGGTCATTGTGTGGACTCATTACCAGATCAGAAATGAAGTCAGAAAATAATTTCAAGTGAAATGCACTGTTCTGTGACTTAGCGTTTAATTGGAAATGAAATGGTAGGGTAAACACAACAATGCATTTGTGGTCATACATGTGTAGAAAACGGACTGCATTAAATCACAGCCAGTTAACTAGGCCATAATGGAACTTTATATAATAGGTGCCAAATGAGCGCTACACCATCAAAGCTTTTGAAATGTGCCTGAAAGAGCCGGAAGCAAATTCAGACGCTTTGAATTCAGAGTTTTAGAGGTTGAAATATAAATGCCATACACTACAACAGACACTTCAACATGACATATACAGTAGTAAATACCACATCAAAGACAGCAGCATAAGTAGCTTTCCAAGTATGAAAGTATGCATCCAAATAATGTGCAGAACTGTGCAAAAGAGCCGCCGTATGCATTTCACTGTTTCTATATCAGAAATAAGGCATTGTTTAACCAATGAAGACCCTGTGTGACATTTGTGTTACTTCTCAAATTAATTTTTCTCTATATTTAACGATCCTCAAGTGGTTTATCACCAATTATTGTAATATTATCTTCTATATTTTGTGTTTTTTTAGTGAAAATTAGGTATATTCCAACATTTAATTTCTTAATTATGTAAACATTCAGAAAAGTTTAGAGAAAAATTGAGAATTATTTTATCAAAAACAGAGAAAACTGAAGAAGAAAAGTGACTTTTTTAATCCAATCTATCATTAACTGAACATAAACCCAGTGTGTCCATCCACAATCATTGATCCAACTGTGGGTTTTACTAGTGAATCAGTGTTGCAGATGATGACGGTGTTTCCATGGTAACTATGGAGCCTCTGAACATCCAAATGGTCATATCTGATGACCATGAACAGATCAATAACTGTATTTTACAGTAATTATTGACATTTATAATTGGATCTACAGGTGGTTTTGGTCGATGATGGATGTTTGGGTCTTTATGGTTAAAGAGGTTAAATATAGAGAAAATGTAATTTGGAAACTGACACAAAAGTGGTCTGGGACTTTATGGGTTAAAGTTGTTTTCAGAACAAAAAAAAAAAAAGAAAAAGGAAAATAGAGAAGTTTTATTTTCCAAAATGGTTCCAAATCTAAAACAACAGGGTGTGAGACTGGTTGCAGTTACAGTCATAGTCATATTTTTTACAGATGGGAAAAGAAGCACAACTAGCTCTGGGCCTAAGGGTTTTTCCTCATAGTTTTGAGCTGTGAGAGAATGCACAATAGACTGAGGCATGTTGTTGTAATTGGCTCACAACAGAATAGTCTGCCGCTCCCGAGATGCGAGTCTTGACTTCAAATGGGTGTTGCCTCCGCTTTGATTCACCCCATCATCATCATGGCTTAAATCACAGACACAGGACAGTTGTACAGTGTCGGGCCATAAACCCTGGCTCTGCACCCGACAGGAATTTCTGTCTCATGCATTTCCAGATGAATGGTTGGCAGGATAATGCAGCATGCATCCGGTGGAAACAATATGGCACTGCTCTGCCTGTGCACGCTGGAATCTTGCATGTGTGCTTTCCTGTAGGCCACGCAAGTGCATGTATCCACACAATATCTCTGTGTGCATCAAAGCAAGTACTCTCCCTTTTCCTTCAGCTGTCAGAATGCCAGGCACCATTCAACACCTGGATCAGCAGGTCTCCTTCTCATGCACATCTACTCTTACACACTCCACTGATCTGCATTCCCCTGCAGAGGGAGAGGCTACACAGCTGCTGACTTTCCCAAGACTTCTCTTCCATCCTTATACAGTGCTGAGCTACTGTAACCAAGCCCTGACGGTTTTTCACCACGTCCAATAGTCCACTGCTCGGGAGCCTAGAGTTGCGTTATTTCCGCCTTGTATTGTTTTACTTTACTTTTCATGTTTTGTAATGTACAGTGACAGCGTAGACCTGATTCTCAAGGATTAGATTTCCCAACATAGGTTGTTGACAGATGCTTGGGGTCCTGCTGTTCCTGGGTCAGTACTAACGCAAACCCTGAGGTCTGACTTTGTTAATTGTGCCAGTAATCTGTTTAAAGTACACTGCATGGAAGATAGGGGTATTATCATTGAGGTATTTGTATTCCTCTCCACAAGGCTTTGTTCAATAATTTAGTCCTGATGTTGGCATTACAATAAACTCTTCTATGCTACAGACTTCATTCCAAATGTGACCACAGGATCCGACAAGGTGTGTGTTTTCAGTTTAGCCTCAGGGTTCTTTGGAGATCCAGGCATAAATAATCATAACACTGTACTCTTTTTTTACTTGTTTCATAGCAAGTTTGGTTCAGTTCAACCTCAGCCCTAAGTCATGATGGATAATCACCAGGACCCCTACAATCTCCCAGGTGGCCTATTACAATTCTGTACTCAAACCTGCAGTCCAGTTGGCATCAAAAGACTGCTTTCCATCCCCATCCCTTGGCACATATCCTCAGGGTCAGTTTTCTCTGGTCTCCTGCTCTGGCTTCTACCACAATGTTAGCGGCTGCTATGAGAAAGAGACACATGCAAAACAATCTGTCCCTTGGTAGAAAGGACAAAAAAAAAAAAAAAAAAGCTATGGGAAGAATGGGCATTGCTGGGCTTTTACGTCATTCTGCCCTCTTCCCTGAATGCTGGGTGGTGAGTTTATTGTGACTGCCAGGTGCCATGGTCTGTTGAAAACCAAGTGGTTGGCTGAAAAAGAATATTTAATATTTCCTGGAGGAGCTTCATGAGACCGCATGGAGAATGTGAAACTGGTTATACGGTGGGAAATATGACAACTTGGGGTTTGGTTCCTTACCTAGTTTCATGCTAATGTTCAGACAGAACTAAATTATTCTCAGGGAATCTTGCATCGCAAGTAAATGGTTTAAATGTTTAATGAATGTGGTCATCATTCTGCGGCTGAACCTCCCCGAGAGACCTTGAAAGCTGTGATCTGGTTCCCCCCCAAATGAGGCAGACAACCGTCTTCTGGAGTCTCACAGTACCGAGGGCAAGGAGAGCCTGGTGAAGACTCACTGCTTACAAATAGGGGACTTCATTAAAAGCAATAGAGCATATCTATGAAGACGGGATACTCTGACTGAACTGAAACTTACATCAAGGATTCTCTCTACATGAAGACTTCTCTATCATTTCTTGTAAACTTTCCAACAAAGATGCAGAACTGGCCTTAAGCTTACTTATCGTGTAGTGATCTACAAAGGTTATGGTAATGTATTGGTGAAAAATCATCAATTGAACCAGATCATTTCATGATATATAAGAATAGTAAATGCAGATAGTGCTTTTATGTGGCAAGTAAAAGTACAACAATAACACTTAGATAAGTTTCAAGGTTTTTTGTGAAACAAGACAAAGCCAGACAAGTGAAAGATAACATTGCATACAATATACAACAGAGCTCTGGTTCCTAGCCTTTTTTCCTTGGAGCCTTGCCTGCTTGTGTTCCCGCAATGTTGCATTCACAAGCACGTACCGTGGCCTGTACTTCAGTACCAGTGGGTGTTACATGGTTGAAACAGTAGGTGGCGATGTGGAGGAAAGTCAGGCTAACAGATAGAAAAGTATTTCCTGGGCTTGTCTTCTTCTGTTTGACTTTTTTCTGTCTTTCATCAACTTAGATATATAACCGAGCGGTCCAGTTGAAAAGGCGATCCTGTGCCGCATGTATCCAAGACTTTTTCAGGAGACAACAACAGTTGAGGGGTTTGCTCATCGCTGTAGTTGCTGAGTAGTGATTTGGGTCACTTCTGTTATCAGAGTGGCGACTAGACGTAGCGCCCGGTCTCGTGTCCAAGATTCGGGCCGGGGCCTGGAATGCTGCTAGAGTCCAGCTGGTCCATACTCAAGACTGCCTTCTTAGCTGGACTCAGATATGGTACTCAAGCACAGAAGGCTTGCATTCACATGAATAAAATTAAGCAAACCTGAGTCCTCAGCAGACTTGGATACAGACTTGGGTACACTGTGTGAAAATGCCCACAAAACAAAGTTAAGGTGATTCTCAACTTTCTTTTTTGATACTGTTGAGTCATCTGCTATTTTCAGACATGGTGTTTCATATATATATGATGAAACTCTGGCACCCCAAGTTAAGAACCACTGCAATAGAGGACATGACATACTAGAAACTTTATGGGCCATAACGTATATTTATATACTGTGTAGATACATACGTATACACCGTACATTTGTACATATAAATAAGAAGAGAAAAGAAACTATGAATATACACACACACACACACACA
>JAPTGZ010000019.1:17411424-17422850 GCA_029814645.1 Fowleria isostigma
TCACTAGGGTCACATGGAGCCTATCCCAGGTACTTAAGGGCGAAGGCGGGGTACACCCTGGACATTTCACCAGTTCAGGGCTGACATATAGAGACAAACAATCGCTCTCACATTCACACCTATGGGAAATTTAGATTAACCAATTAACTTATCAGTGCATGTGTTTGGATGGTGGGAGGAAACTGAGTACTTGGAGAAAACCCACGCAGACACGGGGAGAACATGCAAACTCCACACAGCAAGATCCCACCAGTCATGGTGCTGGAACCAAATCCAGGACCTTCTTGTTGTGAGGCATGAGTGCTAGCCACTGCAACACCGTGCCGCCCTACATGGGTATATGAAATTTTTTGGGGGGTCCAGAAGGACCAATAAGGGTTCCAGTTTCAAAGAAATGGAATTTTCTGTCAATTATTTAATGGTTCAGGCTTTACAGGGTTAATATTTGAAAATCCCAGGACACTTTGTACTGAAAAAATGGGGCCTAGTGGTCAATAACATTAAGAACCCCTGGTCTATACCACACATATTGTAAGTATGAACAGATGAATGTGACACTTTGGTGACTCTCATGAGTATTCCTCCGCTGTTGTTTTTGAAGCCGCCGGCTGTAATTGTTACTGATTGTGTTTGGGTGATGTCTTGGGGTGCGTGATTGTTATCTCGCTGATATGGCTTTATCTGCCTGATATGGATCTTGGTGTGTTGCCACCAGGACAACATGTGTCATGGATCTCTGTGTTGGTTTGTGTTCTTACCTGCAGTGCAATCTTCATTTCGAGCAAAGATGACAAAGTCATTTTCTTTAGGGGCGACATTCATCCCAAATTGATATCAGGTGGGTTGGACCAGTAAATTAATAGCATCATAGCCTATACATTATGTCAACTCCAACAGCTTTTCTCTGTTTTACTATAAAACAGACTAAAACAGAGACTTAAATTCAGTGCCATTAAGATGAATATCAACAGAACCTCATCTAACTTACAAACTACTTGACTCACAGTTTAGAAGAAGTAGTAACTATCCTTTTTTAACTGTTTACTCTATTTCGTACTGTAAAACACTTTCTGACCTCTGTCTGCGAAAGATTCTCTGAAATAATCCATAATTATTACTTACACACCCTGCCCCAATGCATACTGGGAAACCCCCTCTTAGCTGTAAAACAGACAAAAACTAAGACTTAAAATAACATAAAAATAATGAAAATACTTACATTTACAAACTATCCAAAGATATGAGCCACCTGGGAAAAAAATAAATTCCCAAGAAAAATAAGTGCAATTTTAAAGATAATATGCCTTAATTTTTCATGTATTATGAAAACTTGTATGTATTATGCATTATGGATCAGATCTACAAAGGCACAAAAAATTAAAATTAAGTTTCTTTAGACATTTCAGGTTTTTCAAATTTGTTGAGGTTTTTCACATTCTATTGTTAACAGATAGTTTGTTAATGTAAATATTTTGATTATTTAATTTTATTTTTTGCACTATAACAGAAAAATTCAGAACTGTTATTATTTATCCGCTATTTTTTTTTACTTGAGATCACAACTGTTCTGTATGTGGCCCCTGAACTAAGATGATTTTGACATCCTTGGCTTGATATCTTCAATGTAATTTTTGCAAATTTATCTTGTGGGCTGGATTGGACCACGTATTTGACATCTGTGATTTAGAGCATTATTTACCTGCTGAATACCAGTTCTTTATAGGCTTCAACTGACCGATGATTACAGTCATCCATGAATATTATCTGGACTTCTGACTATAACTCGACCTGTTATGTTGACTTCCTGTCCTATACTGTTCTCCAGGTCTGAGTCTTACATCCACTCTCTGTATTTGCATTCTCTCCTAGACGCCCGTTCACCCTTTCCATCTTCATTTCTCGTCATCCTCCTGTGTACGTATCTGCCACCCCTCTGTTCACATCGTCCTTCCCAAAACGCTCCATATCAGCCAGAAATCATCTACATTAGGATAAAATATGCCTCCTCTATATATTTAAATACCAAACACCGAGACAGTGAACATTGCAATTATTTAAATGTAACTGCTGCAAATTGCATATTGTGTCAGTTCTGATGCTGTCTTAGTGATTATGCCATGACTTAGTATTCATCTATTCAGCATCCTAGTGTTTTTCCCAGTCTGATGTTACTGAGAACACCAAACACGCTGTTATTGATATGGTTGTCATACTGCCACAGTGTTTCCACAAAAGCTGTATTTCAAATCCACATGCAGCCAAACATCAGGCCCACAGATAGAGTATGCAAATGTCTGCAGACGTGTGTGTGTACAGAGTAGAAGGTTATGGAAACACCTGGTCTGTAAAGAAAACCCACCACAAAAAATACAGTGAATTATGAATGTAAACCATCCAGATGGCTTTTTATCATCGAAGCGTATATTATTTTAAGAAATATCTCTGTTGCTGTCTGATGTATCGAACATCCAATTATGCATTTTATATCTATATATATATATATATGGCTCTAAGTGCTTGACCAAACATCCAAGGAGAGAAAGAGAGAGAGAGAGAGCGAGGGGCGTGCCCTATGGTCATCACACCCTCCCCCTTAATAGTTAGTGAAATTACTCTTAGGTGATAAAGAGTGCAACATGTCGAAAAAATTATGTGCTAAGCGCCTTAAAAAAACTCGAGAGGTTCATCACAAACCGCAAGCAACAAACTCTGTAAGATCATTAATAGACCCACTGCAGCAGTAAACACTGTGCTAGGTAGTTTCCTTTAACTACACGACCCTACACTAGCTAAACTTAGCCCATATTTGTGCAGTTTGTGGTGGGAAGATTAAACATGAGCTCAGCAGGGTGAAGATCGCTTTGCGAACAGAAAGCAGTGCAAAGTCCACTGAAGTGCCCCTAGATGGCTGCCAAGACAACCAACGATAACCAGTCTGTGCCACACTAAAGTTCCAAAAGACACGAACCCATATGAGGAAAGTGCCCCGAATCCTACCAGGGAACTCCCGGAAAGAAGTGGATCAAGAAGAGCACTTACCTCAAAACCAGGCAATAACCAGACCAAAGGTCACGCCAAAGAAAGCAATGTACTTGCCAAAAGCCCAGGATGTCTAAAAGTCCAAAAAGAGGAGCCTCCAAGTGTCAAGGTTTAAAGGATGAAGATAACAACTTTCTTGCAAGAAGGTTCAAAAAGGACAAGCCCCCAATTGTCAAGACTGGCTCCAAGTACTTGACCAAACATCCAAGGAGAGAGAGAGAGAGAGAGAGAGAGAGAGATAGAAAGGGGCGTGCCCTATGGTTGTCACAATATATTCAATACCAAATTTCTCATTTTCTTTTTTTTTTTTTCACTTGTGGTTCTTTTCAACCTGTCTTCTTTGTTCCTGTGTGTTACATAATGCTGTAAATTGTGAAATTTTGCCAATTTTGCCAAACCTCTCCTTCTACTTTTCTTCAAAAATGAACAATTTGTGTCTTAAGCAGAAGCCAACTACACTAAACTAAATTTCTGGGTGTGATCATTGATAATAATATCTGCTGGAAACCTCATATAACATATATATGAAATGAATTGGCAAAGAGCATTGGAATACTGGGAAAAGTCAGAAACCTATTGGGCATCAATCATTCCATCTTCTATACTGCTCTACCATATTACCATATTTAGATTACTGTGGGGAAGTCTAGGGAAACATTTACAAAACCAATCTACAAACAATATGCACACGGCAAAAAAGAGCATCAGGATTGTACATAACACAGGAAATCGGGAACACACCAACAAACTGTTTTTAAAGTCACACACACTTAAATTAAATTTTTTGGTGAAACTGAAGACTGCACACATCATGTTCAAAGTAAGAAATAAATGACTTCCAAACAATATACAAAACATGTTCATGGACAGGTAGGGGGCGGGGCTACAATCTCGGGGGAATTTAAACTTCAAACACTGTAGTTTTCACACAGCATGTAAAAGTATGTGCATATGGGTTTGGGGTAATTTTGTGGAATATACTGGGTGAAGAAATCAGACACTGGAAATATTAAGCAATTTGAGAAGAGGTATAAAGAGGTGATTTTCACCAGGTATAGAGATGATGAAGAAGAAGGTGTAGAGTACCAGGTTAGAATTGAGTTTGTTTTTCTTTAGTATGTAAATGTGTTTATATTGTGTTTGTAAATATGGAAATAATGTAGCAGTGGAAGAAAAGAAATGTGTGTATGTATTTGTGTGTATTTGTATATTAGGTGTGTAACTTTACAGAAAAAATTCGGTTTGGTACATGGGTCTTCGGGGGGGGCACTTCGTAACTACCTATGGGATCGCAGGACATTTCTACAAAACATCATTCAGTCATTTGTGCATTAACAGACACCCCATATGTTACGTATTTTTGAATGTTCAGCTTCGTTAATGGCAAACACTGTAATTTACTGAGTGTCCTTGAACGCCTCACAGTATTCCTTGAGGTGATCATGTTGTAAATGTGACCTCACGCCAAAACAGAGACCTGGTGCAGGAGTAGAGGAACAAGTCCTCTGGATTTTACCAACTTTAGTTAAAAAATAAAATCCTTTTTGCTATAAATGAACTCTTGTGCCACAAAGCTGGAACAAACAGAAAATGAAAGTTAACATGCTTCCGACGTTTGTCCTGGCTTCTGTTTGTCGCGTTGAGAATCTGCTGCTGCTTCCACCCTGTTGACCGAATGCTTGTGTTCATCACATAAACTACATGTATTTGTTCAGTACATGTCTGAACCGAACCGAAGGCCCCATACTGAGTCGTTTCGGTACAAACAAGTACACCATTACACCCCTAATGTGAAAACAAATACTGACAAGGGGCGGGGCTAGATAAGTCGGTTGCTTCCCTCCCACTCCTTTTCGAACATTACCTGAAAATTTGTTACTTATTGGAGGTCTTTTTTTGTTTCAAAGTTTCTGTTTTTGTTTCTTTTATAACTGTATATGCATTTGATTCATTTATTTTCTTGTTGAAAATAGATAAAATAAAATGAATCAAATCAAAAGTATTACTTTTACCTTTAGTTTCTGAAATGACATACTAGATGTTTTCCAACTGGGCACCTACACCAACCTAACTACAGGACAATTATAACTAATTACAGCAAAATGATTCATATCCTGATCCTATTCAGTCTTGGTCGGACCAAAGTTGGGGTTTTTGTAATGGGCTCTTTGCACAGTCCCTCTGCTTGGTGAACTTCAGGTGGCTCCTTTATTTCCTGTCTTCTATTATTGGACACTGATTAATCCAGGAGCCACCTAACGTTCAGTAAGTAGTGTTGCTGTGCTTGGAACCCACTATAATTACAGACAAGAATCGGGAACTGCAGGAAGTAAAAAGTCTCAGTTGTCAAAGTCAGACAATCCCTCACGGTTTGACTAGAGAGCAGTCATTTTCTACTGAGAACAGATGTATACTATATGATTTTTTTTTAAGAGTCACTGTGAAAATGTGATGGTGTCCTGTTGATTCATTCACAAACTCTGCATACACATGAGCTGGCATATACCCGAGGGTGGATGTCATTGTTTTTTTCATGATTGTAGGTAGAAAAGAATCCATATTTGTCACCAGTGCTCTAACTGTATATTGAGTGTGCCAAAAAAATCTGTGAAAAAAACAAATCTGCCAAAAGTTGGATAATGTTCTTCCTCCTGCTGGTAGAACATCTCAGTAGCTGCTGCCAATGAGGTGACATTTTACCACCGAAACTTGACAAACATTTTGTAATACAACATTTTGTAAGTCACTCTTTTGTCTAATGTAAGTCACTGGATCGACAACAAATTCTGATCCAAATATCCTGCCAACAGGAATGTCCTCCCACTTCAAATACCAAATACAGTTGACAAGAAAACATTTCCTGGGATAAACCACCACACAACTCGGAATACTCACCAAAAGCCATCATTTTAGTCAACATTTCATTTTCTATCTTGTTTTGATGTACAATTTTAATGTCAGTCTTAACTTGAAAAATACATGCTAACACCAGAGCTGTGGTAGCATGAATAGACGTATCCACACTCTAAACTCAATGCATTTTTTATTCCACTTCTTAATATCACAAAAAGATGTCACCTACCTTTGAAGAGCATCTATTTTGTCAGCTGTTATTCCCTTCAGCAGTTCCTCCAACAGATCGGAGCTTTCAGGCAAAGACACAGTTCGTTTAACGGGCGGCGTGTGAGTGAACCAGCCAATCAGAAGCCCCAGAATGAAAAGGCCGATGCCACCCAGGAAGTACCTAAAAGACATCACATAATGTTTGGGTGAGTCTCAGATTTGTATTTGAGCCATGACTGAACCACACATTGAGTATTTAAAGTGGACAAAGCCTTGAGTGTGTCTGTTGAGGAAATATAGGAGTCTATATATGGACAAAACTTGAGGAAATACAGAAATCTACATGATATAGTACATGATATATCTTAATATAGTTTAAATATTAGAGTTATATAAAATTGAGCCATGGATAGTTGCCTTGAATGGATATGTGATATTTTTGACTACTGAATTTAAGTGTATTTAGTATGTATTAATGCATATTTACATACATTGTGGGGGAATAAAGTAAATCTTGTATCCCAAATCTCCAAAAAATTAGCTATGGAAATCAAATTGATATTCATTATTTCTGTGGTAAAGCTGACAGAGCAAGTATAGAGTGTCTTTAACACAAATAACCCAGGTTTTGGAGCTCTGTCTTCCAAGAAACAATACATTTTGTCAGTTTTGCATCATTTTTATGTTCCAGACTTTGAGGTAATCATTTGATTTGACCAGATGTAGTTTTGCTTCTGTTTCAGTCACATTCTAAACACAAAAATTAGATGAAGTAACTCAGTTACCAAATGGTGCTTTTATCTGTTACTAGCTAAATTAATCAATTTTGGTGTGCAAGGCGTCTAGCCTGCTGAAAATAAAGACAACGAGGAAGCAGTGCACTACTTCCTGTTTACAGCAGTGATGCATTGTGGGTGTTGATGTCTTTTTTACGACTTGTAGTCATTGCAAATCAAAGCAAGAGCAAGACTAATTTCTCAACGTGGAAATACACTCACTATTTTACATTAGTTGACACAAAGAGATGAACATTCTAGTCAAGTGTTTCTGGATTAAAACTACTGTCTACTGCGACAAACAGCAATGTATCCACGAAGCTAGCTGAGGCTAACCAGCATTTGTCATCATCATCTAACATGGGAAATGAGGCAAGTGTCTCCACCCAAACAACAGTGGTTAGATTTAACAGGACTGTTACCCACGAACAGATCAACAATCATATGTTTTATTGTTGAGAACATGCAGCCAGTTTCTACTGTGGAATCACCCGCTTTAGGAACTCATTGGTTTAATAACATGCCCAAGCGGCACACAGCAAATGGATGAAAAACTTTTACAACTACTTTGATAAGGAGTATTCACAAATGGAAGCCAAGCTTAAGGACACCAATGGGTGTATTTTTAAGAATGTTCTTTTAAAAAAGTAACGCAAAAGTTACTTCTAATGTTAACACATTACTTTTTGGTGCAAGTAATCAACAAAGTAACTGAGTTATTTTTTGAATGAAGTAACTAGTAACGTTAACTAGTTACTTTTTTTCAGTAACTCGCACAACACTGGTGATTGGTCAGAAATTCAACATAAGGTTAGGGTGTGTAAAGCGGAGGACCTCCAATGAGTAAAACACTCTTTTTGTGAATTTCTTGGGAAGTATGAAATGTCCTCCCAGAACAAACTTTGTTCTTGTTCTTAACACTGAATGCAAAAAGATTTATTAACACATAAACCACTTGCTTTGTTAAGTTAGACTAAAATATCAGATTACAAATGATACTACATTAAGAGTGGTTTGGGAGCCAAAAGAGCCGGCTCTTCTTTGGGAGCCTAGCCAAAAGGGCTGCACACTTACAAACTGGAGGGAGTTCATAATCCAATGTCCTCTCCTGTGCATAAGTGGCTCAGTCATTACCATACACGCTGCTGAAAAGCCACATAGATTTTTTATTTTTTTTTAATCTAAACCCAAACTTAACTTGACTTTTGGAGTTACCTGAGCAGAAAGCAGTGGAGCCTTCGCTGTCCTTTGTGTCCCGGAGCCCTGGTGAAGTGGGAAATGTAGTTCGGATCTTCCTGGAGTCGCTCAAAGCGTCCGTGTGGTGAAACCGACACCGACGGCTGAATGGGTTCCATGAGCTCAGGGTCAGGATCAGGACCAGGATCGGAACACCCTGGTAGTGAGGACAGTCGCAAACACAAAAAGAGATTCATACAAAAACCTGAGCATCCAAACTCCCAGAATGCAACTTCCAAAACAAAAATGTCAGTGAGAAACGGAGGTAAATACTTTCACTTAGTTTCCAGTTATGAAGTGATCAGCCCACTTGCTTGAGAATCCATGTGTGAGGAAAGAAAACTACAAATACAGAACTTCAGGCACAATTCAAAACAGAGAGCCCTTCAAAGCTGAGGAACTCAAGTTTAGCTTTAGGGTACTTATGAAGTTTCTCTCTTTTTCTGCTTCTGGCTGTGGAAAACTTCTCACATTAAACCTTCTTCTTTTCCCACAGTGACAGGTTGTTTCAAGTGGGTGAGCATCTACACACTTTCTGTGTGCGCACTTTTCAAGATCATCAAACCTGGTATGAGATATTTATATGACCATGCTGAAAACTAACCTCAGATTGTACAAAAAGTGCTCAGTGTGATGAGTGTTATGAGTGTTTTTTGACATGTGCACAAGACAAAACTGTAATATACAACAACACATGACGAGTGCGGCATTAGCAATTCATGACAGTATGACAGTGTTTACTGTACATGAAATAAAGTCTGAGAAAACAGCAGCAAAAAACAGTGGAGTTCCAACTGAATGAAATAAGATTTTTAAAGTCTCAGAGCTGCGCAATATATCGTTTTTAGCATCGTCATCGCAATGTACGTGTGCGCAATAGTCACATCTCAGGTACTGTAAAGTAGGAGGAAAATTAACTCAAATGTGTTTTTCGTCTAATTTCAAAGGTACCTGACACACACTGCATTCAGCCATCCACCAATCACAATCGTTCTTAATCAGTTTGCTGAAGCAGACCACACCCCTGCACATGGAGTGAGTTATTGGTAACGACATTGAAAAATGAGCAACGAACAAGAGAAAATCACAAAAACAATAAAGAAAAACACAAAAACATTAAAGAAAATCACTGAAAAAGAAAAAAAATCACCAAAAAAATTTAAAAATCAGACAGCGAGGCAGAAAATCGCCAACACAAAGAAGAAAATCACCAAAAACAAAGAAGAAAATCGCAATATATATTGCAAGTTTTAAAAAAAATTGCAATGTCAGTTTTGTCCAATATCGTGCAGCCTTAGTCTCCTCCAGAACCTGATAAACTATTATAAATAGGATATATTGTCGATAACTTAATTTCTCAAAACACAAACATATGCCTTCAGTATGCAAACTTTGCAAAAACAAAATACTTGACTCCAATTTTTATCTACTTATCCACTTTAATATGATGCTGGGGAAAAGTTAAGGTCAAAGAAAATGGCTGTAGTCGAGCATCTTCTACTTTATGTTTCAATGTATCTCACGTCTGTAACGGCCTAGATGTATTTAGCTAGTTCTAACATGAAGCTGATGTACATTTGTTATTCTGTGTTCTATTTTTCAGCTTCACTCAGTGTTTTCACACCAAAAACTGTTGTAAACATCAATAAGAACTTTAATAAAGGAGAAAGAAAGGCTGTTTATTTGCATTAACATCCAAGAAGTATATAATATGTATTTGTAACAGTACAGTTGATGAATTACAGGGTTGACATAAAATAAAAAATTGACATCCTTTGAGAAGTCCATATCAGTGACTACGTGGTCAGGAGAAATTATAGTTAATAGGATTTATTTTGGACTTAAAACATTTTATTCTACAAATAAGTGAAAAATTCAGGGGGATGGTCATTTTATAATGTTGCAAAGTTATTCGTTTATGAAATTTTCAAACAATTTCATGGTGCACATTCACATTTGACTGAGTCTGGGTGTGCTTCAATACCCAGAACACTTTTTTTATTGCTGTAAGAGGCATGTCTATTCCTGAGAGCCGAAAAATAAAAAAAAGATTAAAGAGCGAATAAATTTTAAATGAATTATTAGGTGATGAAATGATGTCAAACTTTTTGGGGTACCCTGTATTTTGTTGAGAAAAGTCACTATTTCCTCAGTTTTCTCAGTTTTTGATGTAATAACTCAACTTTATTCTGAATTTTTTTTTTTTTTTTAGTATTTTCATAATCAGAAAAAATATTTTGGAAAATACCTGATTTTCATTAAAAAAAACCAAAAACATAAGTACAGAGAATAATATCCTAACAGTGATAAATAACTGAAGATAGTTTAAATATAGAGATGTAAAAATGGATCACTGGGTCATTATGGGTTCAGGGTGTAAATTCTGTATAGTCACATATGTTTGAAAATACATCAATTCTATAATGATACTACATGAAGCATGTTACAAAAACTGCGTACCAGATCTCTGGCATTCAACATGCTGCATCTGCATGCGGTCCATTCCAGGTCCTGGTTCCTGGAGCTCCTCTTTTTCCAGGTCCCAGTCCAGATCAAGACCTCCAGAGCAGTGCAGAACTTCACCGACCAGAGGACCGCCCTGAGCGTCACACACCTTCCTGTACGCCATGATTCACCTGGACATAACAACAGGCATCGTATACATTTACAACTTGTAAAGTAAAAATACAGCAGCGTCATAAATCTGGTCTGAACTCACTGTGCTCTCAAATCTAATATGTTCTGGAAGAGTTCACTAATGTTACCAGTGCCAAATGGAAATTGTAACTAAAAGATTAAACATTAATCTGCCTCTGGTTGTTATTAAGAAATTAGATTAATTTCACAGTGTCTAACAGTGAAATTACAGTTTATAACAAATGGAATGCCCTACACCTGCGGTAACACTAAAAGCCCAAAAGAGTCACCATGTGTGATAGGTGGAGGTGAACATAACCCGTAGTAGGCCAACCAATAGAATTAAATAATACATTTTCTTAATTTTTTTCATTATTTTTAAAGTTTATCCTTTATTCTTCTTTATTTTTTATTTATTTTAAATTGTCAAATTTTTATTTAGTTATTTTTATATTTTATTGAATTTTTTTGTTTATTTATTTAAAAAAACAAAAAACAAATATTATATTTTCACTGGTTTTTCACAAAGTTTTGCAGAAGTAGTGATGATTGTAGCCACTGGAAAAAGAAACAAGACACCGGTAAAACAAAATGTTTCATGGGTAGAGCTAGTAACATATATATGGGTAGAACTAGTAACATATATATGGGTAGAACTAGTAACATATATATGGG
>JAPTGZ010000019.1:17853308-17865623 GCA_029814645.1 Fowleria isostigma
ATAATGGATTTCACACTGAAAGTTGGGCTTTGAAAATCTCACCCACAATGACATTCCCTCACCAAAAATCAACTCCGGTGAGAAGAGTAATTGTCTGTGGGGGAGTTTTGGATCTTGGAAATGGACAAAAATGTCCAGGGGTCATACGAGGGTTAAAAAGTGGCAGTTAGAGTCGAAGTAACGAGATTGTCTCAACTTGTTGCATTGCTGACTGGTGCAAGTAATTGCAAATTTTCACCTCACCCTGTTGTGAATCTTTGGCCCGAACACAGCTTTACGATACAATTACTGGAATTGATGTTGCTGCTTTGTCCTCAGACACAAAAAGCACGCCAATAAAGCGTATAGACACTCTTATATATTACCTGCACAGCAAATGACCCACCTGTTCTGTCTGACAGTGGTGGTAGAAGGCGTAGAAGTATGTGGGAGATCCAAAACTGGAGTGAAGATCAGCCGTAGCGACCGCCGGCGCCACCCACTGGTGGTCTGTGAACAGGGCCAACAGGGTCTTCCGGCGGGTCTCAGGGTTGTGTCTGTCGGCCCAGTCTGTGTACATGAACTTGATGGTTTCTCGGAGGATGTCTTTGCCCTCGGGGTAACCGTACAGGTCGTCCACGAAGCTGGACACGGCGTAGTCGAAGTCATTCGCCTGAACACCGTTTTCGTTGTCCACGATCAGCTCCACGAACTTCAGACCCTCACCTTGGTTCACTCCCAGCATGATGTCGTAATTCAGGAACTCACCTGAAAAGAAATGTAGTTAGTATGTAAAGTAGGGGTGAGTATTGGCAAGAACCTCATGATATGATACGCATCATGATACTTGATCACGATACGATAGCGTCACGATATTGTGATATATTGCAATATTCTACACCGTCTCCAATTTCGTTGCTCCGCCTGGTGCAATGACAATAAAGGCTATTCTGATTCTGATTTTTTAACTAAAAAAAACTAGAGATGATCTAAATGTAAATCACAAAATTGAAAGGATAAATTAAGTCAAAACTATTTGATTGAAAACATTTCCATTTGTTTATTTTTGAAATAATTAGTCAAATGCAGTGTTACATACAATACATACACTTAACATAAAGGGCATCTCTTAAAGTGCATTAAATCATAAAATGCATTAAACATAAAATTAATCAAGTTTGTCACTTACACTTCTGTGAATTAAACTAATGTTGCAAAGAAATTATTATTTTTGTTTCTCCAAAAAGTTGATAATATGGGTTGAAATATCGATATTATATTGGAGGTAAAAGTATCACGATATATTGCTGTATCGATATTTTTTCACACTTCAAAGCGAAGTGACTATACTAGTGGAGACTTGTTATAAAATAATGTGTTATGTATACTGTGTACACACAATGTTTAGCAACCAATGTCTTGATGTATATACTCCATGTATATATATATATATATCTATTTATAATTGCTTTACCTATGTGCATTTTGCCATGGATACTTTTGTGTATATTCCTTATGTATATTCTACATGCATAGTTTCTGTGTATTTCTTTATGCATACTCTCCCTGTAAAATTCTCTATGTATAGTTTTATATGCACGTTCTTCATGTCTATTTTTTTTGTAGCAATCCTTCTATGTACATCTGTGTACACATGTATGAAATGTATATGAACAGTATTGAATATTGTACACGCATATGTAAATACCACTGTCCATGGAGTGCATAAGCTCAAAATAAACTAACAAAAGTAAAAACTGAAACTAAACCTTGTTCCATCAGTATCTGCGGGTCGTCAGGTATAACATCCCCGTCAATGACCGGTCCAAAGGCGATGTGGTAGCGTGCTGGCTGGATGTCCTGATCCACGAGTTCTTTGTAATGTTTCCTCTGTAGACACACCACGAGCTCCACCGTGTCCTCCAGGTTACAGCCCACCTTCCGGGCCAGCATCCGGGCGTACTTAGCCGGCTGGAAACTGACGGCCCAGCTGGACAGCGCTGTGCCGCTCTGGGCGATGGCCCGCTGGAACAGGCCTGAACACGACAGACAGAGAGGAAAACTTAGACATGGGTTTCTTCAAGTGAAATAAAAGTTAGATTTTCAGTGTCTTATCAGGAAGAAAGGGAAGTGTAAAGGACAAGACCAGACTATACCAAGTCAAGTCAGTTTATTTATATAGCACATTTAAAAACAACAGAAGTTAACCCAAAGTGATTTATATATAGAGGTAAACTTACATGTAGAAAACAGGGTAGAGCATGGACTACGTTAAAATAAGTAAATAATAGAAATCAAAACAATAAAAGCAATTCTAATAAGTAGAAATTAAACAGCAAAATGACACATAAAAACACAACACAAGCATAAAAACATGACAACTACATCAGACTGAGTTAAAAGTGAAGGTAAAAAAAATAGGTTTATAGGTTAGAATTTTAAGTTGGTGATGGTTGGGCAGGATCACCATCATCTTCTACAACATCGTTTCACCAGTTAAACCCATGGAGTTGGATCAACGACAGTGGATGGACACACTGGGGTTATGTTTAGTTCATGACAGATTTTGCTGAAAAAGTCACTGTTTTCTTCAGTTTTTTTTGTTTTTAAGATAAAAATCCGCAATTTTACTCTAAACATTTATGAATATCTACATGATTGGCAAATTAAATGTTGGAAAATACCTGATTTTTACTGAAAAAACCCCCATAAAAAACCGAAGATAATATTACAATAAATGGTGATAAACCACTTAAGGACTGTTAAATATAGAGAAAAATTTGATTTTTGGAAGTGACACAAATGTCCCACTGGGTCCTTATGGGTTAATATGCAAGTTTTCATGTCTATAATAGTCTTTAAAAATTAAACTGTAATGTCTTGTATTCTTAATAAAGTTATGATTTGACATATACTTTTTGTTTTTTAAGATATTCCAGGCATTAAGTACGATGGCATATTAGGGCCAAATAAGAAAAACAAATTTCTTGTCACTACGAGAATAAAGTTGTAATATTACTACAATCAAGTCATAATATTACAAAAATAAAGATGTAGTTTAAAAAAACTCATAATATTTTGAGAATAAAGTGGTAATATTACAAGAATAAAGTCATATTACGAGAATAAAGTCATAATATTTCGAGAATAAAGTCGTAATATTATGAGAATAAAGTTGTAGTTTTAAAAGCTCGAAAATAGTGTTGTACTTTTATGAGTCTCAATATTTTGAAATTAATTTGACGGTCAGAGTTTCCTGTTACAGCGAATGAAACAAGTGAAGCAACAACTTCACTTCTGTTGAATTGAACCAACCTTATTCTCAGAATATTATGACTTTATTCTCGTAATGTTACGACTTTATTCTTGTAATATTATGACTTTATTCTCATAATATTATGACTTTATTCTTGTAATGTTACAACTTTGTTCTCTAAATATTACGAGTTTTTTAAAACTACAACTTTATTCTCGTAATATTATGACTTTATTCTAATTATTTTACGACTATCTTTTAAAATGACGACTTTATTCTTGTAATAATATGACTTTATTCTCATAATATTACGACTTTATTCTCGAAACATTACGAGTTTCTTTTAAAATGACGACTTTATTCTTGTAATATTATGACTTTATTCTCGTAGTGACAAGTAATTTGTTTTTCTTATGTGGCCCTTATACGCTGTCGTAATTAATAAAGAGTTTTACTCAATATTAGATTGGAAAGGAAATCTGTGACATGGAACATGTCCAGAATCAACCTTCAGACCAAAGATACATGCAACCTACAATTAATGTGGAATTGCCACCAAAAATGAATGACATTTTTTTCTTGAAATTCTATCCAATGTCAACAACATTCAGCCAACTTCTGAATAAAACATGATCGCTTTAAAGGCCACCATTAGGTACACTCTGGATTAAAAAAACAAGTTTGTATATCAGCCTACCAGTTTTGCTAAAACCTGGCACAAGCCTCTCTCCTGGTTTGGAGGTTAATATATATAGAGCGAGTGAAGTCGGTAATCATTTGAAATGTGGAAATGTTGTTTTGGAAGTCTGTCTCTTCAGGCTTTTGAGATAAGGGACACATTTCCAACCAAGAAACACAACTCCCACAGTGAAACGCGGTGGGAGCATCATGCACAGGAAGCCTTGTTTGGGTTCTTTTATCACGGAGGCTGGGGGTTTTGTTGGTGTGATGTGGACCAGCGTGATCCTGATGTGTGGTTCTGGACTCCTGCCCGGTGTCTGTGGGGTTTGTCGCTCTCTCTCTCTCTGCTTCGTCCACTAAACCCAGCGACTCCCAGACACATGCCGCACTACCTTTCCTCCACTAAAACAGGTTTTTCCTCCCTGCTGTCACCTTGGGCTTGCACCTGAAAGATTTGTTGGGTTTCCGTTCCAGATCGTGTTTTTAAGGCCTCGACCTGCATTTGTGAAGTGCCATGGAATAGTCATTTAATGTGATCGGTGTTATATTAATAAAACCAAACTGAAGTGAACTGAACTGATTCACTCAAGAACCTAAAGCATCAATCTACATGGAACCAAAATGATGGTGCTTTAGATGCCTGATCAAATCACCTAGAGCGGGGGTCTCAAACATGCGGCCCACAGGCTAAATCCAGCCCGCCAAAGGTTCCAATCCGGCCCACGGGTTCAAAGTGCAAAAATTACACTGAAGACATTAACAGTCAAGGTTGTCAAAATCATTTTAGTTCACCTTCCACTAACAGACCAGTGTAATCTACAATCAAATGATAAGAAGATAATGTATAAATAATGACAACTCCAAATTTTCTTCTTGAAAAATGATGTGAAAAAAAATCTAAGTGAAAAAATAACATTGCACTATGAAAATATGTACATTTGCAAACTATCCTTTCACAATAGAATGCAAATAATACATAATAATAACAATAAAGCCCCTTTCCCACTGGCCATAAAACCCATTTAAACCTGCTAACAATCGGCTTTTGGTAACAGTGGGAAAGGCGCACCGACCCACGTCAAACTACTCGGCTAGCGACGCGGGTTGAAATTGCCTTTAATCGGCTCGGCTCCGATTGGCATGCAATGGGAATACCAGACACGGGTCAACCCGCTAGTTTACGTAACGACATACAGCGTTACGTGATGCGACATAACATGGCGCTAATCACGTCTTATATCACACGCCACAACAAAGCTCTGCTTGCATTCAAATCAAGACTGAATTGAGAAACATGTCGCAGCTTCGGCAAGATAACGAGATTCATGAACGACCATTTTGAGGACGGACAAAAAAGAAAGGACACTGACTAGCGCCGGACTCGCTTCCTTGTTGCTCTGTATTGTTTACTTCCTGGAATTCTGTTGCACTTGTGATGTCATCATGAATGCGATCCCAGCGTGGTGACGTCACCAGAAACATAGCGGGGAAGCGGAGGCCACGCAGGTTGCCAGCGAGGGGACAGACTCGGATTTGTTTGGTCAATGGAGAAAGACCAAATGCCGATTGTTCGCGGGTTGACGCGGGTTTTAAAAATGTAGGTCGACCCACTAATTTTAGTGGAAAAGCGGCATTAGTGTACATTACAAGATCTGCGATGTGACTACTGCGCACATGTACATCACAATGACGATGCTCAAAACCACATACTATATAGTTATTATTATTATATATAACATATGTACTGTGCAGCTCTATAGGCTACATTCAGATCTGAACCAAAAACACAAAAGTGGCATTGCGTTCTCATTTTTAATTCCACATTTAGATGTGCATTTTGGGGGGAAAAAACTGCAAATGTTTCCTAAAATTTCCTATTAATGGATTTGGTATACATGCCAGGTAGCATCACCACCGCCAAGACCAAGCACCTGCGGAAAACCAATCGACTTCTGTTCTAGCTTGAAATACAATCACAAAAAAGGACACCACACTATATAAATTTGTGACAATTGCTGAAATGACTCTTGGATGTAAATTACAGTGGCTTGGACGACTTGAACGTCTGGCACAGAGAAACAATGTGACGTTTTCCTGTGATATAACCTCTACTCAGTTTTGTGTATTAAACCCGTTAGATCAGGGGTTCAAGCTCATTTTATTTCAGGGGTCGCATTCAGTCTAATTTAATGTCAAGTGGGCCAGAAAAGTAAAATAGTAGCAGAATGCCCTGTAAATGACAACTTTTTTTCTTTGTTTTAGTGCATTAAAACAAATATTAACATTTACCAACTATCCTTTTACACACACACAAAAAAAGATGTGAATAACCTGAAAAAACACATTTTGTGAGAATTTTTTTTTTTTTTTTCAAACTTATTTTATTTTATCTAATTTTTTTTCCACAGGTTACATGCGTACAAAACACCTTTGTGCATGAAGAAGTGCAATTTTAACAATATTATGCTTCAACTTATCATTTATACATGTGTATAACGCACAATGTTACACAAACATTTGGTAACAGGCAGAATATTGTTAAAATTGCACATAATTTTCTTTAAACATTTCACTTTCCTCCTTGGACGCCTACGAAGAACAACCCATATATATGTTACAATGACAGTTTGTTTTTCCCAGTGTATTTTTTTGTTTTTCCTGGAGGCTTGTCACTACTTCGGCAAACTTCCAGAAAAGCCAGTGAAAATTTATTATTAATATAATTTCTTTTTTCTTTTTTAAAAATAAAAAGTAAAATTAAACAAAATTAAAAAAAATAATAATTAAAAACAATTTTAAAAAACACATTAATTCCTAAATTTTAAAAATTAAAAAATGATTTTTTTTTTTTAAATTTAATTAAGAAAATTTTAAATAAAAGAAAAATAAACCAAAAATAAAGAAAATGTATTCTTTACTCCTATTGGTTGTCCTAGTATGGGTTGCGTTCACCTCCACCTATCACAGCATCTCTTACATTTAAAAACAGAATCTGTTCCAATGGTCGTCAAATCGCGCCTTTAGTGAAATAACAGAGGTGTCAAAACTTATCAAAGGCCAAATGTCGTCTTTATGGGGGAAAGAGTTAAAGCATGGTTAGTAAATGTAAATATTTTCATAGTGTAATGTTATTTTTTTCACATTAGACCAAGAAGAAAATTTGTACTTGTCATTATTTATTGATTATTATGTGAGCTCAAGTAAATTAATAACATAAGTCTCTGTATTTGGCTCCTGAGCTAAAATGAGTTCATAATTTTTGCATTTCATAGATTCATCCTGATCCGATCCCCGTTGGCGGGCCAGTTTTGGTACCTGGGCCACATGTTTTAGATGGTGACGTGAGAGTGGAGCATTTTTAAGATTTGTACTCTGGAAGGTGCTTTCACTTTTTTGGTTTTCAACCCCCACAAACACTGTTACCGTCTAAACAAAAGGTACATCTGCTGAAATATTTAGTCATTTTCACCTGAGGGTGTTGTAAACTGGGCCTTAACTGTATTTGGTCTTCAAGCTGCTGGTGGAGGATATTATTTGTCTGTGTTTTACAGCTCAGTTGTTTCCTAAAAGTATAACAATATGCTAAACCAGTGCACAGGATTTGTTTACTCAGTCCTATCCCAGACTATGAAATGTGTAATTATCGTAATACCCCTAGGAAATGTACAGTTCCCATCCCTGTGGATAGCATCAGCTCAGCTAAGGTGTTACAGGTTTAAAGTACAAATATTTTAATGTACTTTTTGTATTTTAAAATCCTCACCAGAAGTAAAACTATGACAGTGCATAAGGGCCACAGAAGAAAAACAAATCACTTGTCATTACGAGAATAAAGTCATAATATTACGAGAATAAAGTCAGAATATTATGAGAATAAAGTAATATTTCAAGAATAAAGTCAGAATATTACAAGAACAGACTCGCAGTTTTAAAAGTCATAATATTGCGAGAATAAAGTCATAATATTACAAAAATAAAGTCATAATACGAGAATAAAGTCATAATATTATAAAAAGAAAGTCATAATATTATGAGAATAAAGTTGTAATTGAGAATAAAGTCGTAATATGAAAATAAAGTCAGAATATTACAAGAACAAAGTCGTAATATTTTGAGAATAAAGTCATAATATTACGAGAATAAAGTTGTAATATTTCGAGAATAAAGTCATAATATGACAATAATAGTCATAATATTACAAGAATAGTTGTAATATTACAAAAATAAAGTCATAATATTACGAGAATAAAGTCATAGTTTTAAAAAAACTCATAATATTTTGAGAATAAAGTCGTAATATTACAAAAATAAAGTCAAAATATGAGAATAAAGTTGCCGTTGTGAAATATTCAGAATATTTCAAGAATAAAGTCGTAATATTACGAGAATAAGGTTGGTCCAATTCAACAGAAGGAAAGTTGCTGCTTCACTTGTTGCGTTCGCTGTAACAGAAAACTGACTGTCAAATTAATTTCAAAATGTTACAACTCATAAAAGTACAACACAATTTTTGAGTTTTTAAAACTACAACTTTATTCTCATAATATTACAACTTTATTCTCATAATGTTAGGACTTTATTCTCAAAATATTATGACTTTATTCTCAAAATATTACGATTTTATTTTCGAAATATTCCAAGTTTTTTTAAACTACGAGTTTATTCTCGTAATATGACTTTATTCTCAAAATATTCCGAGTTTGTTAAAACTACGACTTTATTCTCAAAATATTACGACTTTATTCTTGTAGTGACAAGCAGTTTGTTTTTCTTATGTGGCCCTTGTACGTCATCATAGAAAACCAATAAAACCAATAAAAAATGAAAGAGACTGGACTGACTATGTTAGTTCAAGTATGTATCGGAGATTCATTAAAGTGAAAAATTACCACTAACAGCAGCATTATTAAACCTCCACATGCCTCTTCCATGTCTGTATCCTTACATAATTACAGTCACATAATGCTCATAACCAATTCCCATTGTTATTAGCGCCATAATTGACTTAATTTGTGTTTCCAGACATGTTTTTATAGTTGGATTTTTTCAAGTGGAGAACATACATGGTGTAGCTGACAACTGTGTTCTCGCTCTGCACGTATTTGACCTTATCCTGATGAAATAATAGCTTGTCAAAGAAATGCATGTCAGGGTAAAAAGGCTAATCAGTAGACATAAAGAAAAGCCATACCCTATCATGCTTTTTTTTTTTTGCCCTGTTTGCTTAACAGCTCAATTGTTCTTGTTGAAAAGAAAACATTGTAATATCTACAAAGAACTGGCAGCATCAGCAGTGTCTTGCAGAGAAATAACTGCAATATTGTTTACAGGGAGGGCTTTGTATCTACAGTGTTTCAGTATATCATGTAAATACTGCATGTGAATGCAAAGCAGCATTATAATCCTCCTAATTAGCCAGGGTGCATTCAGACAAAGCACGGCGTGGGTCGTAGTTTATTCCAACTTTGCCATCATTTTTTGTGTATAGTTTGTTTAGCAAGGTGTAAACTAAACTCAGAGCAGTAGCTTATTATTTTGGATGTGGTTTTTTCAACAGGAAACAGAAAAACTAGGTTCTTCAAGGGTAGAAAAGGCCAGTTACAAGACGCTGCAGGGTTTGACCTTTTACCACATTAATGACGAACGCTGGCCCTGAGTACAGCTGCGCTCATAAGTTTACATACCCTGTCAGAATGCACATGGGTCGGTCTGGATGTTCCAACATGACAATGACCCGAAACACAAGGACAAGTCCACCTGTCACTGGTACACCAGAAAAGAGTGAAGGTTCTGGAGTGTCCATCTCAGTCTCCTGACCTCAATATCATTGAACCACTTTGAGGGGGTGTCAAACATGCAGTTCATTCAAGAAAACCCAAAATCTTAAAGGAACTGAAGTAGTGATGGGAATTTGGGCTCCTCTCATTGATCTGGGACATTTGGCTCAGTTCACCTAGACCAGGGGTCGACAACCTGCTGCTCTTTCATCCTTCTGCTGCGGCTCTTGTAATATTAAAATAAAACATGTTTTATTTTTTGTCACTCAATAAAAGTAGAAAAGCACTTGGAGAGAGCAGCCTTCACCAAGCATGATAGTTCCCCCATATTGTGACTCACACCAAAGTAATAATCCTACATTTATTTGTATCAGTGCCCTGACCGTTTCTTTTTTTTTGTGGAGTTTTCTGCACAAATGCTGAAAATGGTCCAATCTCCCAATATTTAAGAATCCTTTAAAAAAATCCTGGAATTTTCTCAACATCCGTCCAGTAGTTTTTGCATAAAGTTGCTAACAGACAGACAGACACAGACAGACAGACTACGTGCAGCGCACTGTCCTCATACCTGGCCCCTCCCCCTTCCTGAAGGGGAAGCGCAGGTAGCCCCGCCCACACCCTCACGAGGAGAGACATTCAAACCAAACTAGCGCATTTGGATGGAAGTAAAATGTCGGATCATTCCCAAAATGGAATCGATTGTTCCTTGTGTCATTTCCATCATATCCTGAAAGGTTCATCAAAATCCATCCAGTAGTTTTTGTGTAAAGTTGCAAACAGACACACAGACAGACAGACAGACACACAGACAGACAAACGCCGGCAAAAACATCCCCTCCTTGGCGGAGGTAATACATGTTGGATTATTACTTTGTGTGAGTCACAGTCTGGGGGTCTATAATTCTGGGCAGAGGTCTGGGGGTCTATAGTTCTGGGCAGAGGTCTGGGGGTCTATAGTTCTGGGCAGAGGTCTGGGGGTCTATAATTCTGGGCAGAGGTCTGCGCTCTCCGAGTTTTCCTGTTTGGAAACAGTTCGGGCAGAAATGAAATCAGCTGATTCACTGGAGATCTGCTTTTCTCCAGCTGTTGTTGCTGGATCCGTCTTTAAAAATACATTTCTATTTTACATACACAGATGAATTTTCCATTCAGGACAAAAGTCTTTGTGTTGTAAATTCTAGTTCTTAAAACGATAAAGTCCTCATGGGCTCCAGGCAGAATGAGTCGTAAAAATTCCAAGTGGTGCATGGGAGTTCTCGATTGATTTTCTAAACAATGACGGTAGTTTTTCCAGCGCTGATCTGCTGAACAGATGGAAAACCGTCATGTGACGTGTCAGAGGTGTCATCACCTCTGTTGTGTGAAGATCCCGTCCTCGGCGAAGCCTCTGTGTAAACACAGACGACAGACACAAACACACGGTGAATCAGTCCCACAGTCCGCTCACCCGCTCCCACAGGAACCCGCTCCCACAGGAACCCGCTCCCACAGGAACCCGCTCCCGCTCCAGCCAATCCGCAGCCCCGCTCCACACCGGCCTATTTTTAACCAAACACACATGTGCAGTGTCAAAAAGAGATGTCAGACTTTCCTCTGCCGTTCCCTGGGTTTCCACTGGGTCCAAGTCACTGATAGTGAAAATGCGTGGGTGCTGATTGGCTGAAGGTTCGCTCTGCCCCGGAGGTTTCCACTGAGGACCGACCTCCGTAAACCGTGTCCAGACCCGCGCCCACATGTGGAGACACTTCCAAACAGGATTCAGGTTACTGGACCTGCCAAGCCCTCACTCCTGTCCACCTCCACCCGTCTGCTCCTGTTCTGTCCGTGTCCGTCAGTCCGTCCCCGCAGTGGAGGGGACGTACGGACACCACTGCTGTTGAGCACAAAGAAGAGAAGTCACTGAAACATGGAGGACAGACAGACTTTGGTGTTTTCAGCGTTTAACCCTTTAACTGCTGGCTCGACCATATGGTTTAGCACATTTTGAGTCACTATATTTCAAAAAGTGGAGTATCTCACTTACCTGAAACTAAGTGAGCAAAGAAAGAGAAGACATTTTGACTGTTTTTGGTGAAAATAGGAAAGATATTAATACTTTTTTTAGCATATCGTGGTATGAGAGGCCTTCCTGTGGAATTCTATTATTTATTACCACAACAAACTTAATGTATTTTTCAAAAACATACTCAACCAAGTGGTTGATTTTTGGCGCTTTATGGTAAGAGCAGAAAAATTAAACCAATATGAAATAATGATTATCTGTTATAAAATCAAACCTCTGTTCATCTACTGCTGATTAAACATTTAGTGGTAGGACATCATAAATATATTGAAAGAATTAATTTAGTAAGTAATTTTTGACATTGGTAAGTATGATAAAAATAAAAAATATCTAGAAATTACTCACCTCAAGGAATAAGAAATGCAAACAAAACTTTTTTTCATCAGGCTTTTCTTGGTGGGGTAGTTAAAGGGTTAAGAGCCGTCACTTAACTCCACCTCCTCTCAAGGAAATCAGATCTATTCATCACATATTGAATAGTTGAATTTTGAAAGAATTTTTTGATAGTTGTATTTCATAATTTGAATTTTTTTCTTTTTCTTTGTTTTCTTTTTATTTTT
>JAPTGZ010000019.1:18214874-18226718 GCA_029814645.1 Fowleria isostigma
CTTGATTGTTTAGTATCTTCAGTGTCATTTTTGCATTTCTCAACTTCATCCTGCGGGGCCGCATTGGACCCTTTGTCAGGCCGCATTTAGCCCCCGGGCCGCATGTTTGAGACCCCTGTTCTAATGCATGCATTTTGACTTTATAGTGTGTTTCTTAAGAATGAAAAATCTAGCACAAAGGTGTAGCAAAAGTTGGATTACGTTTCAGTTAGTCTTAGGATCCAAAAAAAAGGATAGATATTAAAAGGTACGCATAATTAAATACATGTAAATAAAGGCGATGCTGGTCAGGGGCTGTTGCTAAAATAGGGGACATCTTTTCTAGAAGAAGGTAATTGGTTCAATTTGTTTCAATCTAAACTGCAGCTTGGAGTTTTTATTTATTCATTCCGAACCACAACCTTTTCCTAAACCTAACAAAAACCTATTTGCAGTTCTGTAACAGCAAACTGCACATGCAAAAGAAGTTTTTTTTTTGTTTTTTTTGACGTGTTGATACATCTCTTTAAGACGACAAGACTCATTGTCAGTTTGTACTAACTTTTAGTGCAAATAAAATTTCAAATACAGTATATGCATCATTTAATTCATGTTTTTGTTAAATATCTTCAATAGCATTGTACATGTGCACATTTTATGCATATGTCATTCTAGGAGTGATGGCTCTTTGAATCATCATGTCAGTTTTTCGTGTGAGGACGTGTTGAAATTCATGCAAAAGAAACATCTCGTCTGCACAAATACCCAGAGTTGATATGTATGTAATTTGTCGAGTAGCTTGACAGGGGGAGTGGTCACTGGCTTCTTCATCAAATAATCACTTTAATATGTGTTGATTTGTATAGAAAAAAACAACTACATGCTGGTTTAAATCACATATTGTGTATACAGGTGTGTATGCACGTACAAACCCATCATTTCACACACACAAAGGCAGTAAAGCATGCAGTTTGGAAGTCGGGTGCATGACACATAGACACATAAAACAGCATATATGCAGCGCTTAAAGCTATCACTCACACACACACATACACACAACACACACATACTGTTCACACCCACACAAAGCAATGGCATCTCCAACACACAATGCCATCAATCCTCAGCTCAGAGCTCCACTCCAGTTATTTCTACCTACTTTCATTTGCCACGGGACCAAATTCACAGTAAACATTAAAAAAAAAAAAAAAAAAAGGAATAGGCCAGAAGCATATTTTTTGCCTATCCTCCTCACCCGATCCACTACTTACATTAAATTAAGTGTGTACAGCATCAATATTGTCATTATAACAAAAATATGACACAAAACCTCAAAATAAAACAGAAAAATGAACATATCTAACATCTCAACTCAATATTCCTGAACTATTTCACACATAAGACATTTTTACAGCATCAGTATTGTCATTATAACAAAAATATGACAAAAAACCCCAAAATAAAACTCAAAAATGAACATATCTAACATCTCAACCCAATATTCCTGAATGATTTCACACTTAAGACATGTTTAAAACTTCATCCATGAAGTAAACAGCTTAAGTACATCATCAAGTTCATCCCACAATTACATTAATACAAAATACTTTACATTTAATGTCATCAGTCACTTCCAGACCTTTATAACCTTTGAGAATATGACAAACTAAGGCTCAAAAACTCAACAAGCTACACAATTTAAATTCAGCGTTCAGTTAGTTCCATAACTTGACCGCAATAACACAAACATATTGATATTTAACACCAAAGAATGAATGTGTGAGTGAATGAATAATAGATCCATTGTATGCACTTTGAGTATTAATAGAAAAGCGCTATTAAATCTAATCCATTGTCATTATAATTATCATTATTATTATTGTTGTTATTTGTCCTTACTTTACCCGTTTACAAACCTTTTAAATTATAATTCTCTTTACTAAAAAAAATAAATAATAATAATTGAATACAGACAAGATTTTTCTTCTTAACACAAAAAATAAGTTCCATTGTTTTTCAATAAACAATATCTGGAAGTTTTAAGACACCAGATCCTACAAAAGGTGGATTACTTGAGTGTTTATGAGTATAATGGCTTCTTTTTTTAGTTTAAAAAGGACATTTTGTACTTAACTGAAATGTCGAACAATGGCTCTCGTCTAAAAAAAAAAAAAGACAAAAAAACTGACTGATTCCAATGAACATTTGCACTGAGAGAACAAGAGATGACTGACACAAAAAAAAAAAAAAGGTTCACGTTCTTTTTAGTCAGTAACTCACGCTGCTGAGTAACACTTCCTCCATTAGACGTGAATCCCACTGGTTTTATTTTGAAGCCAACCTTTTCCTCTCGAGTGACTTTAAAGAGCGAGCCCACTTCCTGCGAATCGCTCTGTCCTACAGCGGTCTCCCGGCTCTCTTTTTGTGAATTTGACAAGCAATTTGATAAGCGAGAGCTGACTTGTGCTTTCTATGTGCTGAATAAGCAGCAAGACACAGGATCCTCTCCTTAAAAAAAAAAAAAAAATGGGGGGGGAAACAACGAGGAAACAGCATATGGTGTCTGGAGACGTGTTACCTGTTTAGTGAGAATGCTGGGAGGAAAACATCACTGTCAACGCTACATACAAAATATGGGGAGATTCACGTTAGCCCTTTAGCATATCCTGTGGTAAAAGATAGAGCTACCTATGCTGATATTGAAATAAAAGAGCAAGTAATATTTGATAATAACCTCTTAAACGTCTATTTTATACAAGTATTTGAGCTTAAACGACAAAACAAACCGTTAATTTGTCAGCTTTGTGTTGAATAATTAGAACGGAAGAACTTACAGCTGCTTGCAACCATGCCAAAAAACCCAAAATCTTATACCTTTAGCAGTAATATGCCCAATAGTCATCTTGTGTACAACATATTATTCAGATTTTATAAGTATTATGTTACAAAAATTTTATAAAAACAGCTAAATTTAACCAAAAAAAGCTTCAATTTTGAAAAAAAAAAAAAAAAAAAGTTGCATTTTTGGGATTTTTTTTTATCCTTTATAAATATCATTATTTTTGGTACTACTACTATACTGCTCAAAGAAATAAAGGGAACACTTAAAAAACACATCTTAGGTCTCAATTAATGAAATATTGCAGTTGAAAATTGTTATTCAATATATATAGTAGAGTAGGTTATCAAAATCACAAAAATGATCAATGTATCAGCATATTTTGTATATACTATAATGCTATATATATATATATGAATGAGAGAGAGAGAGAGAGAGAGAGAGAGAGAGAGAGAGATGTGTTGTTTAAGTGTTCCTTTCATTTTTTTGAGCAGTATAGTTGTAATAATAGGATTTTTTTGGTTTTTTATTAAAACAGCATTATCACAACGGTTGTGTCTGTATTTATCTGTTTGTCTTTTAGTGTGGACCATGAGTCTGTTCATAAAGCTTTTCTATCTACCTACACTTCCTGGCCAAAAAAAGTCGCACATGCAAAATCTGACGTCACCACCTTTGGTTTTGATTCCAGGAGACATTCACTGGGAGATTTTTTGCCACATAATGCTTATGTAGTTTCACAATAAGGTTTCTAATATTTTTTTTCATCTGTAGTTGCGTTAATTTTTTATTTTTGATGATGGAGAATTGGACCACTGCACCAAGTCTTCATCACATTGTCAGTTAAAGTCTACCAAAACCAGTCTGTCTGACATTAGAGACATGAGAGGACACTTACTGCATCAATGCCAGGGTTGGTCATCAGGTTTGGGATAGAATGGGACATTTATCCTCCATAAAATCCAGACTTTAATTTACAATGTGATGAAGACTTGGTGCAGTGGTCTGATTCTCCATCATCAAAAAAATAAAAAAATAACTATGGATGAAAAAAATGATATGAACCTTTTTGTAAAATTGGGCTGCACAACATTTGAAGAGAACTGACATTACAATTTTTCTAACCCTGCAATGTATATTGCAATTTTCTTCTTAGTTTCCTTTCATTTTCTTCACTTTTGGTAATTTTCCACATTTTAAATGATTTTCCTCTCTGTTTATTTTCTGTGATTTCTTCTTTGTTTTCTCTGATTTTCTTTATTTTTGGTGATTTTCTTTGTTTTCGGTCATTTTCTTCATTGTTTTTAGTCATTTTTCTTCATTTTCAACAATTTTCTCTGGTTCATTGCTTATTTTTCAATGTTGTTCCCAGCAACTATGTGTCAGGTAACCTTTAAATTAGATGAGAACATGTTGAGTTCATTTGATCACATCAAAAAACTTCAAACTTCACCTTCAAGTCACAGCTAAAAACATATTTATTCAGACAAGCCTACTCAGGTCCATAGATCCAATTTTATCTGCTGCCATTTTTAATTGTGTTTTTTTTTTAAATGTAATTCTCTCATTTTGTTGTTTATTATTTAAGCAATATGTACGGTGACCCTGAGTGTTCTGAAAGGCGACTATAAATAAAATTCATTATTATTATTATTATTATTATTAACCTCCTACATTGCCGGACCTGTAATGTGACTATTGCACACATGTACATTGTGATGACTATTGTGACACTACATAAACATTATATGGCACAAAACATGTGACAGTGAATGTCTCCTGGAATCAAAACCAAAAGTGTTGCAGTCACACTTTGCATGTGCGCCTTTTTTTTTTAATTTTTGGGCCGGGCAGTGTATAAAAGCTAACTCGCTGTTGAAAGTTTGAGCCGACAGACGACTGGAGAACCTGTAGGATCAGATGTGATTGGCCGCCGTGTGTAAGTGCACATGCTGCTGTTACAGAGCCATGTAGTTTGACTGAGGGTTAGTGGGGATCACAGCTGACATGACAGCTGCATGACAGGTCCTATCACACACACCGATACAGACACACACCACGCACACCGATACCTGAATCCACACACAGAGAGAGAGAGACAGAGGCATAGCACACCAATCAGGTGTCAATTCTAAACTGCCCAGTGACAAGCGGGCCATGACACTGACCCGTCCAACCCCAACTGTCACAGCCGCCATATGTGAGCGCGTGTCGGCATGCGGATACGTGCTGCTCACGGTGAGGCCTCAGCTGGCATCAGCACCGATCAGTGATTAGGAACTTGGAACTTTTCATCTTTTTCTGTCTGACTCACTATCACGACTACTCTTATCTGGATTTTTTTTGGTTATCTCTGTCTTTCATTCCAGCATCATATCCAATATTTTCCTCTGTCTGATCTGGGAATATCTTCATCTGTGTCCTTAATGTCATCCTTTTTGATTTTCCCATTGATTTGACATGCAGCTCTAAATTCTACACGCATATTCTAAAGCCATTTCATCTATTCTCTCCCTGTTATTTTTTTCTTATTTTATGAAAATATATTTATTCTAAGCACGACCACCCACACCCAGGACCTCAGCGTACTGGTGTTGTTACTGCTCCATACAGTATGAACTACAAGGTCAGTTGTGGACAAAATCTGTGAATTTTTGAACTAAATAGTGTTTCTGGCAAATTAGGATATCTAAATATAGAACAAGAATTAAATGGCCAGAAAAAAACATTGTCATTTTTCATGTTTAACATTTTTAGTTTAGTTGATTGTTTCATAATGACATTTTTGGATATTTCTAAATCTACCATATGTTGTTTTAACTACCCATGGTGCTTTATAGCCTTGGATAGGTCTAAGGAAATACACCTGTGCTTTTTTTTAATACAGAAAAAGTCAACAGATGTGATATATAATTCAATATTTAAACAGGGAACTCTTACTGCCCGAACAAACAAGTTACAGATTTCAGATGCTACTTCCAGTTTCTGGTGATAAAGTTCAGGATTTTAAACATCTACCACGCTCCCCCACGCTCACTGACGGAAATCTTCAATGCAAAGTAGTAAAGTCTGCATGTAAAGTAGCTAGATGTTGCTAGATGACATCATGTGTAATTTGCATATTCATAGTCACTTATACACATCTTAAACTTCATATTTATCATGAAGATATTTCAGTTGAAATAGACGTTATTTATTTAGGACGGCAGTTTTCTCTGCAAATAAACAGGATATAAATTGTCATTAATTGCTTTAGTTCACAGAAAATTCATTGCTTATTGGTCAGCTAAACCAGGGGTTCCCAAATTTTTCCATGCCAAGGCCCTCCAAACAGCTTTAGCGTCTTTGCAAACCCATCAACAATACTATAAAGTTCAGATGTGTACTCCAAGTTCAGCTGTTGAAGGAGGCTCAGCCATGTCCTAAGACGGCGGACACCTTCCCTGATCCCACTCAAACTTCATATTCCAAATCGGAATTATGGGAAAAATTTGTCTTTATGAAAAGCTGGGTTAGCTATTCCTGTCCACAGAAGCACAGCCACTTAGCCAGTGAATGCTAACAGGCTACATGCTAACAGGCTACACTTTGAGCTAAAGAGATACACTTGAGTTGAAAAAAAGTATAACTGAGGAGTATCTTCATGCTGAAAATGTCCAGAGCACTCCAAAGACAAGTACAACAAACATCTATCTCTGACTTAACAATCTCAAAACTTTTCTACATACTTGACAACAAAAAAATGTTGAAAATTTTCCTCTCGTTTTTTTTCTCTCTCGATGTTAAGCTAACGCTTAGCAGTACATTCACTTCCAGTTTCACAAGCAAAAAGCTAACACAAAAATCGAGGAAGAATGGTTGTGCATGGAGACTGCACTTCCTTTTATTTTTCAAAATAAAACAAAATGAAATACATCAACACCATTGTACATAACAAATGTTTTGTTTTTTAACTAATGTCCAGGTACTTTTAAATAAATTGCACTACAAATTAAATAATATTTGATCACATGTATGTGACATTTAACTTATTTATGCTTTTTAACTAATTTAAATGTAAATAACACCAAGAACTTCTATTTATTTATTTGTAATATATTCACATTTTTGAATTACTACCAGCTAAATTTGTGTAGCATAAGAATATCATAAACTAACATGTTTCCACACTATACATATCACTTATTTTCTTCTTCCAGTTCTGGTCTTTATATGTTTTAGTCAGCATGCTCAAATTATATTATCATTAGAACTCAGAGAACAAAGTTTCAACGTCACCGTTTCAGGACGACCTCATTTACTAATGATGACCATCCATCATCACTAACAAATACATGGACCTTGAGTTGAAAATGTATTGTCAGCTGCAGTTTCAAGTGTAATGAGTCAATTGCCAAAGTCAACATTGTCCTTTGTCACAGTACTGTGCATAATGTACATTTTACTCTCACAGTGGTTTGTTTTCTTGTCTGTGCTCCTATAGTCCTCTCTCCTCTATCAACATTGATTAGAGACTGATGAAGAGGATTTTTACACTTCTTGACACTGCAACAATCCATGACTCAAAAGCCAGTCAGTGAGCAAGGATAACACACGCACAAACACACACCAACACACACACACACACACACACACATACGTTCTATCTCTCACCCCTCAGGCTTTCCCCTTCCCCTGGATGAGGTAATTATTGTGAGGAGAGTCCATGCATCGATCGCAAATTCTGCACAAGAGCTATCCATACATACATATTGCTCTCTGTATGCATCAGTCAAGGTCTGCACAGGCACAGAAACACAGTGCCTTAATCAATCACCAATGCACATTAAAAAAAAAGGGGAGTTCTAACAGAGTGCACGGCTCAATGAGCCAAATAGGTAATCTACTACTGACCTTGGAAAAAATCCCTACAGGCTGTAAACTATAAATACAGAATCCATTCCCCAAGGTAAAACTGGGAGTCTAATGCACTTCAGCAAACCATCTGATGAGGGGAATTAACAGAGACTGTGAGTAGAGCCCTGCAAGCACTGGGACGGTTGTTACCACTGAACTCACAGCTAAAGATAGATACATACATCACATTATTCTAGATCAGGGGTTCTCAAACTTTTTTCACCGAAGACCACTCTATTGTTAAAAAAAAAAAATTAATAACCTAACCAGCTGGCCAGTTTCTGACTCCCATCCCCCCCCAAAGTCTAGTTTTTCACAGTGTTATGCTAGCTCCTGTGGCAAACTTATGGGATGGATGCTAAAAGAATGTCTTTACACCTTGTTACTAAAATTTGGTCATCATTTCTCCAGGTTTTCTCTTCAGCTGTCAATCCATTGTTGTATTTTAGAACTGTTCGTCAGTCTTCGTTTAATTTAGCTTCACACTTGTTTCTGATTAGCTATTCTACTTCATTTCCACCGTAATTCATAAGTCATAGGAGGTCTTTGATATGACAATAGGAAACCTAATTAACCAAACTGTATAGAGACGGTGGTGGAAAAAGGGCGTTTGCTCTGACAAATTCATTTAAAGTCTACTCTTAGGATCATTTCGGCTGCATTCGATTCATTTTTAGTTTAGAAAAGAATTATCTGTGTTTGTAACTTTGCTTTGGAAGCCGGGTGAGGGTGATTTGGGAGACACTGATATAAATTTGACTTTTTTATGTCATCCTCTCACGGATCAAACTTTGAGGATGTTTTGTTTGTATTTCTTATTTCCTTTGGGTGAATAATTTCTAGATAATTTTTTCTTACCTTTTACCAGCTTCAGTTCTTTGTCCTCTCCTTGTTCACCTTTCACCCGGTTCCCTTGCGGCCACACCCACTCATCAGTCCTCATTACAGCACACCTGCTTCCCCTCACTCATCTACTCACTATGTAAACACAGTCTAACCTCTGTCTCATTACCAGATCATTCCTCTGCACTTGTAAGAATATCCAGTGTTATCTCCTGCCTGTTTTCTGACCAGTTCTGCTCTTCCTGCCTCTTCCCTGGATTATTCACCTGCTTTTGCCCTTGGATTCTGCCTCTTTGTCCGTTTCCCCAGTAACCTGCCTGCCTTCAGCCTCAGACTACCTCTCCTCACCTGCTCCCCCCAGTACCGACCAGCCTTTTATCTCCAACCACGCCCCTCATCCCTGCACCCCAAACTCTACTTGTATTCTCCAGCTTTGGAATCCCACCTGTCCCCGACTTATTTGTCATCTCCCTACAGACCCCTGGTCCCTCTAGGTCCAGTGGAGGCTGGTTTCCTCCAAATCAGCCCTAGTGAGCTTAAAGCAGCCCCCCTTTAACCCATAAAGACCCAGCGCTACTTCTGTGTCAGTTTTCCAAATGAAATGTTCTCTGTATTTAACTTTTTTTAACCATAAAGACTCAAACATCCACCATCAACCAAAACCATCTACTGATGTAAATTGTTTAATCCCTATTGATCCACTAATAAATGTAAATAATTATTGTAAAATACAGTTATTCATTTTTTCATGGTCATCAGACATGACTCATTTAGATGTTCAGAGACTCTGTAGTTACTGTAGAAACACTGTCATCTTCTACAACATTGATTCTCCAGTAAAACCCATGGAGTTGGATCAGTGACAGTGGATGGACACACTGGGGTTATGATCAATTAATGATATATTTTGCCAAAAAAGTCAGTTTTCCTTCAATTTTCTGTTTTTGATAAAATAATCCCCAATTTTACTCTACAGTTTTATCAACATCTACATAATTAGTAAATTAAATGTTGGAAAATACCTTCTTTTTATGGAAGAAAACAGAAAATACAGAACATGTATATTAATAAGTGGCGATAAACCACTTAAGGACAGTTAAATATAGAGGAAAAAAAAGATTTGGAAAGTGACACAGATGTCACACTGGGTCCTTATGGGTTAAGTCACTAAAGACAGAAACTCTGGTCCAGTACTACGTTTGTCTGCTCTGCTGCTTGCTGTGTCTTTTTAATAAAGACTGTTTAAACCATCCATACCTGCCTGTTTTGCAATTGGGTCTTTTACTACAAAGTTTCAAAATACTTTCAACATATTTATCATGTACTACCACTACATGTTTGATATTTGCAGCAATAGATGAACAGAAGTTTTGATTTAATAATCCATCATTTTACACTACCAGTCAAAAGTTAGGACACACCTTCTGACTTAAATAAGATGGATCACAGATGGCCAACAAGTGCTTAGCATCTCTGGAAATTTCTTCAGAATATAGGAAAACATTTCAGGTGGCTACCTAATGAAGCTCATTGAGAGAATTCCAAGAATATTCCAAGGGTGGCTATTTAGAAGAATCTAAAGTTTAAAATATGTTTTGAGTTATGCCACACTATTTTTTTAACTACATAATTCCATGTTTGTTCAGTTTTGATGCCTTCAGTGAGATTCTACAATGTAAATAATCATGAAAATAAAAGCCAGATCCGTCCAAATGTTTGACTGGTATTGTATATTGGCTTAATTTTTCTTCTCTTACCATAAAGTGACAAATCAACCATTAGGCTGAGCATTTTAAAAATTATTACATATCTAAAGTAAGCTTTTTACTGGTATCAAATGTTATGTTCAGGAGGTCCTCATATACTATGATATGCCCAAAAAGTATTCATATATTTCATATTTTCACGAAAAACAGTCAAAATGTCTTTAGGGATTTTCATCTTTCTTGGCTCAATAATGTTCAGATAAGTTCGGTACTGCACTTATTTAAATACAGTATAGTGACTCTATATGCTAAAATATATGGTCCAGCAAACAGTTAAAGGTTTAATCTCAATGGGAATTTTTCCTGTTAAGTAAAGGCGAAATAAAAAAAAATAAAGATCAAACTCCCCTCCTCCAAAACAAATATTGATTTCTTTTTTATATCACACTTTTAGATGTTGCTTTAGACAACAATGAGGACTACTACATCGACATATTGAGCCTTTGAAGTGTTTGAAGTTTTCATGCATCTGGACATGTATGATTCCATTGATCATGTCCAGTGATAAATACACTGTTTTCATCATTGTTAGTGTTGAATCATGGCTACATGTGTTTATTTATGGGGGTTATCTCAGCAATTTTGGCTCCAACACAAAAATCGAATCCTAGTCCCTGTGATTTTTTTTTTAATTTTTTTTTTTTACTAGCAATCAGGCAGATGTTTTTTCTTTGATCTGTGACCACTAAAATCTAAACCCCTATGACAAACCCATCAATTCATACTTAGGAAAGATATAGCGAAATATATCAGTTGTCACCAAATTTTTTACCACATGTTTCTTAGTGGTTTTCAATCCCTTTCTGGTCACTTCCTAATACTTCAGTCAAAGGCCTCATGGTGTTAGTTTTTATCATCATGAGACATTAATGGACTCACTTCTGTCATTGGACCATGCATATTCAGATTCAGATGTTCAATTTATGCACTGAGAAAGAAAAATATGTTACATATGAGCACTTTACAACACTGAGAAAATTCAGGTCATATCTCTACAATCCTCTATATTGATATCTTTGGGATAACATCAGAACTCTTCTAAATCTAAACACTAATGGTGATTTTAGTCTTATTTTTTTCATATTTGAAGTAGAAATGCTTTTTTTTTTTTTTTTTACTACTATTGGATTAAATACAGAAAAATGGGCTGATCGTGAAGTCCAGATTTTTCTGAGCTTATGTATGAGGAATTACATCAGACTTTAGATGTGAAATATTAAAATCTGCTTTTCTTTTCAATTTAATATTACTTATACATCCGCCACAGCACAATTCAACTCAGAAAAGATGAACGAGCTGAAACAGGATTACAAAACCTAAACTATCACAGCAACCAATGTGGGTCAGATTGAAAAACTAGTAAACAGAATGACATGTTGGATACGGACCAGCATGCACTGGTGCTGCCGGTATGGAGTAAATAGTCAGGCGGCACCACTGGAGCTTTATACTGTAAATACTGTATTTTTTATACAAAGGACATTTTTATTTATCTTTTAATTTATTGCTAACATTTTGTAC
>JAPTGZ010000019.1:18250141-18260489 GCA_029814645.1 Fowleria isostigma
TGGAGCCTCTGAACTGAAATGGGTCATATTTGATGACCATGATGAAGATAAATAACTGTATTTTACACCAATTTTTGACATGTTTTAGTGGATCAACAGGGATTAAACAGTCTCTAACAGTACATGATTTTGGTAGATGGTAGATTTTTGGGTCTTTATGGTTAAAATAAGTTAACATTTCATTTAGGAACTGACACAAAAGTAGTGCTGGGTCTTTATGGGTTAATACATGAAAATATTTTGATCTGTTTAATTCGTAATTAAATAAAAAAACAAGAAATGAAAACTGGAATTGAGAAAAATGTTTCTTTTCTACTCCCCCTTTTACCATAGATAGGTCTTTTTTAACCTGAAAAACATTGTTTTCACAATGTTTTCCCACAAGACCCACAAAACTAAGAGATTTTGTAGTTCTGATTTGTCTTTATATCAATATTCAGATTTTATTAATTCTCTGGAGTCTGGGGTTATTTTATTATTTTCTCAATACTTTGCATCTCCAATGCGTTCCATGCTCAAATAGTGCATACTTTTTCAGATGCACAAAACAATAACAGCAAAATGGGAATAGAAAAGAAACAACATTTTTCTTTATTCCAACTTTCTTTTTTTTTTTGTTTTCTCAATTTTATTATGAATAACAGGATGCAAGCCTTTTTTCCTTTTGCCAATTTTAAAACAAAATATGAGTTGTTTTCAGTTTTTCATTGAATAGAATCAAAATGGAAATTGATTTGCCATGACGTACATGAACCCTCCAGCTGATGTTATTCATTAACCTCAGCTACAGTTGTACTGTCAATAGGGAAAACTGTTTTATTAAACAGAATGATGAACTCCTAGTCTGACTAGGCATGGATTATAAGGTCCACTAGTTAGCACAATAATTTGGCCCGTAAAGTCTAGACTATAAATAATCAATCAATGGAGAAAACATGACATCATCATTGGTTTTTAACTTTTCTAGTTTGCAATTTGTCCGTCACCATGTTGGCTTTATGGATCCAGAAATTACCATATTCGGACAAAAAGGGGAAGAAATGTCACAGTTCTTCCCCTTTTTGTCCAAATATGGTCACTTCCCCCATATTTGTCTGACCCTTTCAGTTAGTTATGGGATTCTGAGAGGTCAAAGATGACTTAATTCTCAGTGCTCGAATACTGACTTGGAAATAAACAGTAAACTTTATCAGGCGCAGTGTAAATTCATACAATTGATTTCTCGTCCTGTTAGTTGAACCTATGAACCACAAGTACACTTGAGTTGTCTGTCAGGAAAAATATTTTATTAAATAAACCGAAACTCTGAAAATCTGACTTTTCTGGTGAGCAAGCTGTCATACTGACCTGTCAATCAAAGCGGACATCAGGGCATTTATTTGCCTTGAGATGTTAGTAATGAAATAAAATCTTGAATATGGAATGCCAGATTGCTTATAAGAGGATATGGATGAAATATGTAAGAAAATAAATAAATGAATTAAATCAACCCTTTAACAACAAACATATCATATTTAATACGAGTTTTGAACCCCTCTACATGATCATATGTATATATATTTTTAATAAAATGATGTATGCCTGTCGCATGGGAGGCCCGGGTTCATTTCCCGATTGGACCCAAGCCCAGTTGTCAGGAAGGGCATCCTGATGTAAAAAAAACATGCCAAATCACCATGCAAATATTCGCTGTGGCGACCCCAAAAGGGAGCAGCCAAAATGGAAAACAACAACAACATACAATTAGATACATGCAATACATAAATAATCCACCAGAGGGCAGTAATGAGTTCACCAGAGGCCTTTCAGTGACACTACAAGATGTCTTCCAGACTTCCGTTGGTGGATTTTTCTTTGCTCTATGATAATAACACTGGAAAATGTTCTTATGTATGTTTGGAATTACCAGTTTGTTAGATATGTTTGTTATTTTATATTTTTGTTTGTTTAAAAAATAATAGTATTGGGGCATGAAGGCCTGATGTATCAAATATGATACAAATTAAAGATCATACATGGAAAATATATATTTGAAAGGGGATTCCTTCTTCAGAAAGACCAATAAGGGTTTTAGTTTCAAAGAATTAGAATTTTCTGTTAATTATCTGATGGTGCAGGCTTTACAAGATTAAATACAATAAGTTTCTCCAGATTTGTGTACTTTAATGTCAGACAGCCCAGAAAATATGTGGTTTATGAAAAATGTGTTTACTTTTTAATTAAAAAAAAAAAAAAATCTGTTAAAATTTGTCAGTAGAGAAATCATGTGACTCTGAAACAGGAAATATTATTGGTTCTACTCCTTCTTCTTCTCCAAATATGATTACTTGTGGCTACAAAACATAACACTTCAGGCTTCAAATCAGCAGGTCACACTGTAGTAAATGACATCATAGTGGCTACATCCAATAAGCTTTACCTGCCTCTTTTAAGCTCAGTGAAAGTGTATAAATACAATTTCATAATTTTAGGGACAATGGGACCAACACCTCATAGCCCCTAAATTAAAGCACATGCAGTATGTAGGCTACAAAAACATACAGTATGACTAACACAACCAAATATGAACCCAGAGAGAAATAATGTGCAATGGCAGTTGGTTGCCTGACCTTAATCTAACTAAACTGTGTTTAACTTGCTGAGAGCAAAACGTATTGATTCTGGCTGCGATTCAAGGCTGGCAGAGCATCACTATGGAACATACTCAGTGTCTCATATGTAGGTGTGAAACTGCATTAAAACTCAGAAAAGTAGCCAGCATATTTAAGCTCTCCAATCCTACAAAGACAAAACGCAGGAAGAACATCGGCTGGAAAAAATATAGAACATTTGATACTTATATGAAATACATTAGTTACATTGGTTTCCATTTGACGCCTTAAAAAACACAATATAGCCTAAGTTTTAGCTTTGACCGGGCGATATATATTGTTTTCTCGTATATTGTATATTAGATTGTATATTTTGAGAGGCAATTTTTTATTTTATTTTATTTATTTTTTATTATATTTGCACCTGATTCTTTTGCACAATCATAGCCTGTCGCAGCTCGCATTTCAGTGTCATTGTTCTGTGATAAAGATTCTATTCTATTCTATTCTATTCTATTCTATTCTATTCTATTCTATTCTATTCTATTCTATTCTATTCTATTTAGAAAAATATATCGTTTGAGCGTCGTCATCAGAATGTACTTGTGTGCAATAGTCCCATTGCAGGTTTTGCAATACAGGAGACAAATGAAGTCAACGTATTTTCATCTAATTTCAAGGGTACTCGACACACACTAAGCACAGCCATCCACCAATCACAATTGTTCAGTTTGCTGAAACAGACCATGCCCCTGCACATGGAGTGAGTCACTGGTAACAACATAAAAAAAAAGAGCAACAAACAAGAGAAAATCACCAAAACTGAGGAAGAAAATGATTGAAAACAAAGAAAATCATCAAAAACAAAGAAAAAAATCATCAAAGACAAAGACGGAAATCCCAGAAAACAAAGAAAATCACCAAAAACAAAGACAAAAATCATGTAAAACAAAGAAAATCATCATAAAAAAAGAAAAAAAAATTGCTATAAATATTGCAGGGTTTAAAAAAAAAGTTTTTTTTCCAACATTGTGCAGCTCTAATTCTATTCTATTCTATTTTCTGTTTGTTTATGATTTTAAATGTATTAACTCTTTTATAGACAGAACAAATGTATCAAACAAAATATACAGTTCCACACCTTAAGTCAGTAATTAATGCAAATACACTGAAGACAAGTGGATACTTTCAGACAAAACATAAAAATAACACATTTACACGGGTACAGTAGTCGATACTGATTACTAAGACAAATTCTTAAGCTGGAAACATCATTGACCTACGTAGGAAGAGTAGCGGGCCCATTTATTGTTATAATTATCTACTCTATTTAACAGTCTGTATGATAATCTTTTGAATGCTGCCAGTTGGCCATGGGCGGTATGCCACTGGGGGAAAGTCAGAGTCGATGGGGCCTTTGACTCTTTTACTGAGAGTTTTCTCCCCAACATGATGGCAGTTTGTACCCAGTGCACAAGAGAAGAGGGAAAAAAACTCAAAACAAAAGGATCCCTTAATACAGAAAGCCTGTTATTGTAGGGAATGCCCTGACCAACAACTTTCTCAACTACAGTGTTAACTGAGCACCAGTATTCCTGTACTTTGGGACATTCTCATAGCAAATGTACATGGTCAATAACATATAATGGTCGCACCACATGACGTTGAGTCATTTAAAAACAGCAGTCATGGCTGGACGGTCGTACCACATAATATTTTGACCCTTTAAATGACAGAAAAATTGCAAATAACTCCTGATTTTCGAAAAGATGAAGTGACTACATATATAGGAGAGATACTACATATAGACTGTATATTTTTTTACATTTAAACCTTTTTTTAAAAAAAAAATACTGCCGGACAGAATATTTAAGCATCACGTCATTGACCCACATATTTTTAATAAAAGAAAATGTAGAAATTGCATTTTACTGTGGCTGGTCTGGTTCTTTATAACCCCTTGCATCTTCACACCTATTTAAATTAACAAATACCTTCCTCTGACCATATTTTATAACCTCCCAAGACCCATAATTTGACAAGCATGGTCTTTTAAGGCATAGATTAAGATCAGAACTTCACTTTCAAGCTCTATGTCCTTTCTTCACAGAAGTCTTTGAACCACTTTCTGCTTTTACAACCAATTGCAACACTGAAAGTGCCTTCAAGGAAGTCTGCAAAGTTATCCTCATTTGTATGATTTGTTACATCAAACTACACAGACCTGGACCTGGTAGAAGCACCGAGGTGTGAAAGAAAGCGTTAGATGGCTGTTGGATGCAGTGAGAAATATTATGACCCATACCATATTATGACCATGTTGAGTACCAGGTGCATGACTCTGGTGTTTTCCATACTTTTAACCCCTTGATTCCCTTCACTATACTGCTGATGTTTCCCTGGTAATCTTCTTCTCATACATACTGGCTACACACAAACGTACTTCCTGGTAGGATTCTGAAGTTCAGCCCCTCATCTTGATGAATTGCGATGAGTGTTGAGAACATATAGAAAACCTAATATGATATATTTATTAGGAAACTTAAATACCATAGAATCAGTGTATTCACCATATAAGCAGTATGACATAGTTGATATTTCTATGTTTTGCTAATATGCTTTGAGTTAAATGGTCGGTACTTATACAACGCTTTTCCATGCATTAATGGTGCTCAAAGCGCTTTACAACACAAGCCTCACAATCACCCATTCACGCACACATTCATACACCAGTGGGGGGGCTACCATTACGCAAGGCACTACTTCCCTACTCACTGGGGGCGATTTTGAGTTCAGTGTCTTGCCCAAGGACACTTTGACACATGGACAGTTAGAGGTGGGATTTGAACTGCCAACCCTTTAATCATTGGAGGACCTGCTCTACCAACTGCGCCACAGCTTCCCGTTGTGTTACGCACTAACATCAGAAGGTCAAAAGCTCCAAGAGGTGATTATTCCCATCTTTTGAATAATGATTTTAATAGATTTAATGTGTTACAGAGGGGTTTTTTGCTTAGCTCTTAGAAGTGGACAGTGAGAGGAAACATTCTTCCACAGTTAGAGATCGCAGATACTCCCTCCTACCGAGGTCATCCTGCCCCAGCACAGTGGCTAAGACGTAGCATGTGTTGTGGGTGAAGATAATGGGCAATCATCCACAAGATGAGACATATCTCATGGATGAAGAATAAAAGTGTAGGGAAGGAGTAGGTCGAGGTTCTCAAAGGACTAGGGAGCTCAGAAATGACGGTCCTTTGTGGCCTCCAACGTTTCCATATCTGATGCCAGGGAGACTGATTCTCTGTAGCTTTGTGAGACCACAGATCTGTGTAAGATTGATTATTGCTTAATAAATGATTGACTCATTAGCTAAGTTTCCATTACACTCAGAAATGAGCAAAATGTGAATTGCGCAATAGAAAACTGGTAATGGAAACACAGAAATATCAAAAACTGTCAAAGATCACAAAAAAGTTTTTTACGCTCTCATGAGGCAGTTTTTGTAATGTTTCAGTATAGAAATATTGAACCAAAGGGTCATGAAAACACATTTTGCGCATCTTCACTCGTCATGGGCATGACAAGTCTGGTTCAATAAGATAACAGTTGATTAAACGTTACCGGGGTCATTTGGAAATTCTGGATCCACAACTTGTTAGTGAATTCTGTACAGTTCTCTCCCAGAAATCCATTATATGTAGATACTACCAAGGACTTTGCTTTGGGACGCACCTGCAGAATGCTGTGAGTTACGTACAGATGCACCTCTCTCTCTCTCTGTGAGAACTACGACATATCGTGAGATGGGACTAGACTCGCACATCAGAACCAAACACTCTTCAATGGAAACACTTATGTACAAATTGTAGAAATATTGCTTTTATTTTACGCAAAACTGTAATGGAATCCCAGCTACTGATACTCTAAGATCCTGTTTCAGGTCTGTTTTATGGTCAAGATAATAACCAAACTAATGACCAGGCGGGATTTAGGTTTGGAGTCAGATTCACAAGAAGAATCCCAATATGACCCAGTTCTTCTTCTCAACTAAATCTGAAGGAAAACCAGTAAAACTCAAATAAGGTTGCTTTTATTTATTCAATGTACGTTGGTGCACATGGCAGTGACACTTCGATATCACCTCAGCCATTGTTGACAAGTAAACCGAAAGCAGCTGTACTCAAACTCAATAATTTCAAATAGTTTCTGGGCCATGCATGAAAAACCCCTGTTGACCAAAGAGAGAGATATGTTTTCTTTCTAAAAATAGAGGATAGTGCTTTGAAACTTCAAGAACATCCATGAATGTGTGCATGTGGAAATATTTTGTATGCCTTTGAGTATGCTGCGAGCATGTTTGTATGTGAAGACTGGATTCATGTCCATGTACATGTGAGTATGTATGAGGAAAAAAAAAAAAAAAAAACTCCACTCCAATCAGCTCTGGCTTGATCTGCACTCCTCCGGGAGCTCTCCAGCTGACGAGAAAAGGGAGGGGAGTGCCAGAGAGACCGCGGCCCAGAACAGGGGCTCCTCGCTGGGGGAGAGGCGCGTTCAAAAGGCTCGTTTGGCCCCGACGGGACGGGGAAACACAACTCATTTGCCACTGCAATTCTATTTTCACATCATTTCAATTTCAAAGAGCCTTCTGGCTGCATTAGCATTTGGCTCGGATAAAAGAGGAGTTAGCGAAGGGGTGGAGGGCTGGGAAGAGATGGAAAGGGTGGAAGAAAGAGGAGGGCAATCAGCGTGTTCTTTATGCTGATACTGCTATGGATTTTTGAGAAGTTCTAAAATTAGTGACCTCGGCTCATGTGTGAGCGGTGTTCAACCTTCGCTGCTTCTCGGCCTTTTGAAAGTATGTCATTCAGATCCATGTCCTGTCAAAGAGCAACAGTGATCCATGATTTAATCCAAAAATCCAGGCAAACATTCCTCTCCTGTGGTCGTAGACGGGAAGATACGGGTCCACTTAATGGATGTGCTACTCCAGGGAAAACTGTTAATGGGTAGTATGTTGAATATGTCAAGCACAATACGGCAATATTTCTGTATAAGCTTTATAATGGCTAATAAAGAGTCACCATGACGCTAATTTGTATGCTATGAGGCAACTTGCTGGATGGTGAGTATGTATTCCTCTTTTATTATTTCTTTGGAGAAAAGTGAATTTTATGTCACATTAACCTATAAATAGGAGCCTCTTCCCCCTCTTTCATCATTTGTTTCTGTGACAGAGGATCACCCTTTGAAATCATTGTAACTGCAGGAGTCTGCATATTGCTTTGTTGTTGTGATGAGTGGTGCTTATTTTGTAGAAACCAGAAGAGTTTTTTTGTTTTTTTGTTTTTTTCAAGTGTGCAAGCTGAACAATGCAGAAAGAGGTAATGAGGGTCTCATAGTAAAATGTGCCAAAGTTTAAGACGATAAAGGCTAAGGATGGGAATTGATAATTCCAATTTTATCGTTGATTTTGCTTATCAGTCCGATTCCTTATTATTTCTCTTATCAATTCTCATTGGGTGAGGGATTAAAAGAGTATAAATGGGTTTGTTTGCATTAACTCTATATGTACTGTATTTATACTTTCGTCTCTGTACAGAAAATATAACATATAGAGTATGCACAAATAATAATGACAGATGACGCTGGGCCCAGTTTGAGGGGGGTCACACCATATGACCGTACAAAGTGTAAGTGAAACTGAAGATGCTTTACTATTACTGATTGGTTTTATGTGTTGATTTTTATCTCTTGATGTTGTTTGTTTTTAATCTGATGTGTTGATTTTATCTGTTGTTCCATTGTATTCTGTTGCTTTGTTGTGCACTTTGAGATTTGATATCAAATGTAAAGTGCGTTACAAATGCATTTATTATTATTATTATTACTAATTTATCTATGTCTACTACTGTTGTGCATGTCATTTTCCCTTTTCCCTACCTTGAGGAACTTTTATTTGATGGGGCAAGACATTTGTTGCCTCCCCTAGAACCAGGCCCAGATGACGCCCTGGTGTTTGCTGCTAGATTAACAAACATTGCTAAGTAGCGTATTAAACATGTTACATTCCTGCAAATGTATGTCATTCTGTGGACGAATATTTCTCTCATATTGAAGGTACTTCCCCCTTTGAACAAATGGAAGCTTTGACAGTGTTACCAGTGGCCCTGCTGTTGTCTTTAATCATCAAATATAGACAGACTTTGGAGTGTTTCTGCCTTAAAACCATGTTGGCTACATTCTAAACCAAAACAATGCAGTGTACGTGTGATGTCATCATGGATGCACAATGAAGGCGGAATTGATAAAGAGAGTCATTAAGTAGACAGGCAAACGATTCCAAGGAATTGAGCTACTGGGAATCAGTTCTTTTTGAGAAGCAATTTCCAACCCTCCTGTAGTATCCATGCAGAAGTCATTGTAACATTCACCATGTCCTCAAACCTGAGCAGATGAGCTCGATGATCAGCCACTCCCAACACATAAGTATGACTTTTTTTTTTTTATTGCATCTTAATGACCCTTATGTTAACTTTTCCTTCTAACTGGCTTGTTACAGATCCTGTATTCCCCTGTGAATGCTATGTTCTATGTGTTCATGGAGTGTATTGTATAAAATTTTGTTGCTCTGTTGCTTGTGTAATGCAATAAAGCCCTATTCAATTCAGTTAAAATACCTCTATTAAAATGACCTCCTAACATCATAACGACATCATTGAGCTGAAATTCATTGAATAAAATGTGCATTTGTATGCAGCTTCCCACTTTGAATCAAAAATACCTAAACATAACCTTTATCACTGTAAGAAGAAAAATGTCTGTTTGATTCTTAAGATATTTTCACTGAGATTTTTTTTTTTTCTTTTGGTCAAATATGTTTAAACTAAACCTGAAAAATGATTAAATGAATATGCTCAACCTTTTATATGCAGTAATGTCATTATTTTGAGGTCTCAAAAGGCCTTATTTGCAACAACGGCATAGAAAACACAGAAGGACAATGGATTCAGTAAACAATGAAACCTATGAAAAGCAATTGTGAGACTCACAACAAGAAACCTGGCTAATCAATGGTGAAAAAAAACAATAGAAGGGATTGGAATAACACAGTGATTAAAACATAAAAGGACCCTGCCAAACCAGCAACAGCTAGAAGTAAAATATGGTGAAATTAACAATTTACATTGCCCTTGAGATACAAATCATGCAATTGTAAGCCTTTGCTGCATGTCGATCTGGACTGCAGGTGCATGTACAATTAGATTTCCTCATATCAGAAGGAAAATATGCTTTTAAGGGTTAATCCTATTTGACTGATGTGAGACACAGTTTGTAGGTCAGGTACGTGTCCATGATGGATAGGACACATAATGAATGAAAATCATTTAGAGTGGAAGTCTTTGCTTTAAGCTTTTCCTTTTTCACCCTCTTCACTGTTTAAAAAATCTATTTAATATTCAGTAATATGAATTTCCTTGAACTATCCACCAACTTGTGCTGCTCCATTTGAGAAGCTGCACAAGAATAATTTTAGTTGATGAGAAATCCCAAACTAAATGAGTCATTTTAATGTCTATTTTTTGCACTTGTGAGAACTTTTTAGAAACAGACTGGTTCAACTCTACATTTTTCAGAGACTATGAATTTTAATACAAAAACTTTTCTTTCACTCATGACTAGTGGTTGGGCGAATTTGTGTATTATCAAACAACTGTTGTTGTTTTTTCTCTTTTTAAATCATACTGATAACAGAA
>JAPTGZ010000019.1:19033799-19051361 GCA_029814645.1 Fowleria isostigma
TTGGTGTAAAATACAGTTATTCATCTTTTCATGGTCATCAAATATGACCCATTTGGACGTTCAGAGGCTCCGTAGTTGCCGTGGAAACACAGTCATCTTCTACAACATTGACTGACCAGTAAAACCCATGGAGTTGGATCAATGCCAGTGGATGGACACACTGAGGTTATTTTCAGTTAATGATAGATTTTGCTGAAAAAGTGACTTTTTCTTCAGTTTTCTGTGTTTTTGATTAAATAATTCTCAATTTTATACTAAAGTTTTATGAACATCTACATGATTAGCAAAGTAAATGTTGAAAAACACCTGATTTTCACTGAAAAAACACAAAATACAGAAAATAATATTACAATAAATAGCAATAAACCACTTGAGAATGGTTAAATATAGAGAAACATTTATTTGGGATGCGACACAGATGTCACACTGGGTCCTTATGGGTTAAGATGCCTCCAGTCACATGTTCACTGACATCCGACTGCCATTATGACAGGCCGCCGATGTGTCTTCAGGTTTTCTGTGCAATGACAGTGTCACGAAATGTCTTTTTTTTTTGCCAATCCTTTTGCACCTTTGTTTCCAGGGAGAACTTAACTTTCAACATCTGGCCCTTAATTATCATTATTATAAACAACAAATGCTAAAAATAGTGTGTTTTAGTAAAATTGAAAACACTGACTTGAACTTTTTAGCATATTTATTATCAGAAACTGCAAATGTTTATATTGAAACTTTTTGAGATTGCAGAAATAAACTTGCAACTTCTTTACATCTGCTCACACATGGTTTTTGGTCTTGAATGTTCAGTATCCATTCTCTCTGAAACTGTTCCTTTCTACTTGTAATAGAGTTCCACATTGCTGCCGTAAAGTGTTATATAGGATCGGAAAAGCTGAGGATCTCAGTTTTGCGATTCTGTTTGAATTTTGTGGATTCAGGAGTTTGACGGTTGTAAAGTCCAAAGTGCAGCTTTGGAGGGACTGTGGTTGTTAAAGGGTTAAAACAGCAAAGGAACAGCAGTGTCACACAGGCTTTGGTGTTCTATGAAATCGCCATTGGTGGGCTTTCTTGATGGATCCTGTTGTCCTCAAATGACCCACATGGCAACTAGGTGTTGTTTGGTAACCAAGAGGAGCTATGGGTTGTAATAAGTCACAGGCATGAGCTACAACGTGTGAACCGATAACAGCTTAAACCAGGCTTTGTTTCCTATAAAAACCTGGATCCAGAGTAACACCAACATCATTGGGCTACAACCTAGGATAGGGATAGGAATTGATAAGAATTTAACGATTCCAATTCTATTCCATTCCAGTCCATGTATTTGACAATAAACTTCTTGAATCTTGCATCCATTATGGATTCTGCTTATCAATCTGATTCCTTATCAATTCTCATTGGAATAAGAGTACAAACAGGTTTGTTTGTATCAACTGTCTTTTATATTTCCATCTCTGCACAGAAAATATAACGTATACAGTATGCATAAATAACTCTCTAAGCACGCTATAACTGCCTGTGGGACACAGGACATTTGTACAAAACATAGTTCATTCATTTGTGCATTAACGGACACCCCACATGTTCTGAATTTATATATTTTTGAATGTTCAATGTTTGTTTACGGTAAGCACTGTAATTTACTGAGTATTCTTGAATGCCTCACAGTGTTACCCGTGTTGAACGTAAGGCACAATAATAAGCAGCAGAGACACATAGACAGACAGGAGGAAAGAGTGTTCACTTGATTTTGACAACTTGAGTGAAAAAATAAAAACATTTTTGTTATAAAGGACCCAGTGGACTCTTCTGTGCCACAAAGCTGCCACATATGGAAAAACAGAAAGTGAAACCAAACATGCTTCAAACGTGCGAGTGAATGAGTTTAAATTAACGGCTGGCACAGGGACTGCCCCTGGACTGCCCCTAGTGACCTGACTTATCAGTGCATACCAAAGTTTTTGGATATGGACAGACACACGGATGGATGGACAGATAGACGGCAAACCAACGACAATACCCTAGGCATGGCCGAGGGCAAAAATGACTGGGACTTTAAAGTTTACAAAGTAGAAAAGCAAAAACTAATCATAGGGTATTATTGTTAATTTCATATTAAAGTGTTGAGATATATCACATTTATATTTTCATCATGAAGTTCAAGGCATTTTTTTTATTTACTCAATGCTTTCCTTCACTCTTTCACTTGTTAAAATGCTTAACTCCTTATTAAGGTCAATGAAAGTATTGTATTTTTTAAAAAATGTTGAAAATTCCCCCTAGAAAAAAGGAATTCTGTTTAGTACACCGGTGAAAGCAAATGTTTGTGAAGCTTTTCAAATCACTCTTTTGTGTTGGAGGGTCTGCAGAAATGTCAGGGACAGACATCTCAGAAACTGTTAATTTAGTTAGTTTTGTATTAGTTTTTTTGTTTTTGTTTTTTGTAACTGACTGATCCTAGTGACTATTCTTGGTGCAAGTTTGATGTGTTTTCCAGAGAATATGCCAAGAAAAACTCACGCTAATCATCAAGCATTATGTTGACCTTTGGGGATCAAACATTCCCTTGTAGACTGTTTCAAAAAACTGTTTTAGATACGTTTTACTATGTATGTGAGTAAATTCTTCAAAGACGTTAATGTATATTAGAACATAGATATGGAAGTAATTGCTGGGGTGCAGTCCATTAACATAAGAGAATTCCCATTAGGTTTAAATTACAATATAGAAAGTGACAGCCAGTCACTCATTGGCAGCCTGAATACCTCACTATACCTGATGCAATATCACTGTAACACAAAAGTGATGTGTAGCTTTTATTTATTTATTTGAGCTAACAGGGCTTTCATCATCTCATTCCCCAGCATGTAGAATGTTGATTTAGTGTAAAATCAGTTGTGTTGTAAATGTGCGAGGCAGTCCAGATGGAGAGGCCTTTTCTTCAGTTTATTGAGCGGACTCTGTGTAGCGGCAAAGAGAAGGAAGCAGCACCGACTCCTACTGTTAATGGACAGTCTTATTCAGCAGGTGGACATCTGCCATTGATCCGCCATCGATTTCTGTCTCGGAGCAGTCGCTGCATTCATTGCTCAGAGAAGGGCTCAGGAGTGTGTGCATGTGTTGTATGGCAGTAGGTGTTTCTGAGGCATTTGTACAAGAGCAGCCGCCGCCATGATGAGGTCATTATTTAAAATACAGGTTTAGGGTTCAGATCAAGATAAAGTTGGATTTACGGTCGCGTCGACATCACGCGTCACGACCTATGCCGTCACCTCGGAGAGCCCTGCATTGGCCCCACAGCCTTGATGCGCACCTCTTTCAGAATGTAACTATGTTGCACGGCGACGCAGAGACATCGCCTCCTGGTTGGCCAATTTATGGTCATGTAATGCCAGGACTATACAGTTGTGGGGATTCAGTCGTGTATAGTTCATTTGTTTGTGTCCATTAGTTATTCCACTTTTGTTCTTGTCTGTTACTTTTTGCTCCTAATATACTTGTGTGGTTATGCACATTGATGAACCCACATAATGTAACAAAATTGTGCCTTTATTTGATTAGTATTAGGGCTGCACAATACTGCAAAACCTGCCATTACAATTTTTTTTTTAAAAACCATGCAATATATTGCACTCCTGATCAAAATTTTAAGATCAGTCGAAAAACTAAAAGAGTTCACATTTTGCACTGTTGGATCTTAAGAAGGTTCTAAGTAGTGCTTCAAAATGCAAAAAGAACAAATGGGAGTAGGACAAGAACATATTTTGAGTAAGCAATTTATTGCAAACAACCATTAAACTGAAATAGGCTGTTCATCAGCTGATCAAAAGTTTAAGACCACATCTCAAAAAAAAAAACAAAAACCCTAAAATAGAAATAAAATTTTCAAAAAAGGACTCGGTAACGAGTAGCTACGCCATTCTCATATTGCTTACTGTCGACACAGAACATGTGTTTCAATGTAACCTTCTTTGCTTTTTTTTTTTGGTACCAAGTCTTCATTTTCAGTGGTTTTCTCTCTTTTGTTGCTCATTTTTCTATGTTATTATCAATGACGGGCGTGGTCTGCTTCAGCAAACTGATTAAGAATGATTGCGATTGGTGGCTTGCTGAGCCCAGTGTGTCAGGTACCCAGGTTCACATCAAAACTCAGACTCTGTCACCACTTTCAAGTCCCAGCTAAAGATATACTTATTCAGACAAACCTACTCAGATCCATACACCCAATTTATCTGCTGCCATTTTTAAAAAAATTTAACTATATGTTTTATATATGTATGTGTCTCATTTTATTGTTTATTATTTTAACAATGTTGTACAGTGACCTTGAGTGTCCTGAAAGAGACCTATAAATAAAATGTATTATTATCCTTACTCTTCTTCTTATTGTTAAGTAGATGAGAACATGTCGAGTTCATTTCCCTCCTACATGGCAGTGCGATGCGACTATTGCGCACACATACATTGAGATGATGATGCTCAAATGATATATTGTGCAGCTCTAATTTGTATAATCAGTAATTTTTAGTTGTTGGTAATGGTATATTTCAGTTAACCTATTTTCGTTCAGTGGTCTACAGCCCCTCCTACGTTGCCTCTTTCTCCGTCGCTTACGCTTTAATAGTTTTTAAAAAACTATTATATATTCGTTGACTTCTACGAGCTCACAAAGACATTGCTCCATGTTGTTCTAAAACAGGAAATGCCTGACAGAAGATACTTGAAACCATGAGACAGAGCAGCACGTTCAACATCCACGAGGGGGTAGGGTGTGAAGTGGCTCATTTGCATTTAAAGGGCCAGCGCTCAAAAACCACCTTTCTGGTGTCATTACTCAGAAATAAGGTTGAAGATTGACCTGTGGAGTTGAATGAATGAAGAATTCAGACCCAAACATAGCATTTACAGTTAATGTAGACCACAAGGGAATGTTTTAAAATGCAAAATTCCATTTAAAAAAGCAAAATATCACTCTTTTAAGTATTGCCTTTCTACATCCATATATTTTCAATCGGGATGCTCTTGAAAATGTCTACTGCTAGATCACTATGGGTTTTTTGTCTCAGCAGTTGACCTAGTCCATTACCTGACCCCCGCCCCCCTCCGACCCAACTCATCATTCTCATTAGTGGAGCATGTGGTCCACTACTACAAGAAAAGCAGAACCTGGAGTCAAGTCCTGTCCTCCTCCCAAAATGTTAATATGCTCCCAAATGTCACGAAAGCTCTAATATGAGTAGGTGACATTTAGTGCTGCGCCACACTGGAGAATTTAGCCTCGCCACCGTGTCACTGCTGCAGGGACTCTATTTCCCCTGTCCATTTTTCTGTCTCCTGCCGTCTCCCGCAGCTCTTTCACACTGCATCTTCTGTCTTTTCCTAAACTATAGTGTCCTTTATGGCTTTAAGAAAGATGCATATGACTCATGAACAGATAAAGCAGAGTAAATGGCCTTTAATGTGCATGGGAAGATTCATCCAGTGAGACAAGACACACAATTCAATATCTGAAGTGGGGACTGGAAGGACAATAAGAAGGACTGATGGATTCAGTCCAAGGACGTTGAAGATGACAAACGTAAGGAAAAAAGATGAAAAACAAAGAACAGATATTGAAGACTATGACGTCACAGTGACAGACGACTGATAATGATGATGGCAGTGACGCAAAGTGTCAACATATTCCTTTTACCTGCAGGGAGAGATCTCCTGTTGGAAAGGCCCTGTAAGGTGAAGCGTTTCCTAGCATTAGCAGCCGAGTGGGTTGATTGGCTGACTGAAGCATCAGCTGAGTGGGAAAGTAAGAAGGACTCAGAGTTAGTACAAGTTAGTTAGTCATGAGCAAGAAAAACGGAAGAATGGAGCAAAAGACTGCTTGAAGAACCTTCATTTGGTGCCAAAACTACTTCAATATCTTGTTTCAGCAAAGTACAAATTTGGCAGAAATAGGAAATATGACGAAAATAAAGAAATCCACCCAGAGAGACACCGATTTATTGTGGTTTTACAACAGCCATGGGGTGTCGTTAGGTATAATGTAACCCCCCATAACTGTTCACTAATCACTGTAATGGTTTAAACACATACCTGGCATGGTTTCATAAAACTCACACATAGCAAGAAAAAATGACAACTTTCTTCCAGCAAGTAATGTAGCTCTTCAGTAAACTTTAACAGAATAGCTGCCAAGCAACACACAGATGTAACTGAAAGTTCTTAAAGACTGGGTGATTAACATTTATGTGGGCATCACCATTGATGGCACAATTGTTGAAGAATTGTCCAATTACCTAAGCACTCCTCTTTGCCAGTACAAGGATGTTTGACTCTGAAAAGGAGAATTTTAATTGTGTTCTGCCAGAAGAAAGGATATTATTCTGGCATCTACTCTTATTGTAGTTTCTGCACTAGTTTGTATGAAGAATTTACTTTTATGCTTTGCCATTGATATGATTTTTCCATCTCTAGGCAGCATCACAGTCTTTGTGCAGTTTTCTCAGACAACATCCAATGGACCGCACAGTCTTTTTAGCAACTATGTTTTCCAATCTTGACTTTTCAAGCCCCCTTATCACTTAATTTATGTATGTCTCCTTTCATTTTTATCTCTCCATAACACTTTGAAGTAATACTAATACTGATGCAGTGCAGTCACAGGTGTGTATTTATAGAGTATTTTACCACGGCTTTGAACACAACTCGGTCAATGATAATCAAGAACTGGAAGTATCCATTTTACAGTAATCATTTTAACAAGAGTTGAGCCAAACACTGATGACAGCTTCCTACGCTTTGTTGCGGCTCACTGCTAAGGCCAGATTTTGGTTGGTAGTGGAAGTCAGTGTTGAGGTTTCATATATGTCCCTTATGGGGAAAGAACCAACTAGGAGTTAAAAAGCCTGTCAAAATGTGATTACATCTAAGGTCCTTCAGTAAAACCTCTACTATGCCTTTCAATCAAATCTCATGGTTTTCCTCAATGGATAGAGGTGTTTTGGTTGTGTTGGGAATAACTGCATCATAAGACCAAAAAAGATCAGTAGATGTAGTGGGAAAAGCTGGCAAGTGTAGTAGTCAAGGCCAAGCATTCATTTTCACACTAAAATCCCACTGATGATAAAATAGTTTGCTTTCCTTCACACTTGAGTAGAGTACAGTAGACCAGCCAGTTCTTTTGTTTAACACTAAAGATCAATATTTATATCCTTTATTATACATTCCAGGAAATCGGCAAGAACCTAGTGGGTATTCAAATAACTGCTACCTGGTTGACATTGACTTAACGCAACAACTACTACTTTGCACCATAACGAACTACTGTCTTTAGTGCAGCTGTGGCTCAGTTGGTAGAGCAGGTCGTCCAATGACCGAAGGGTTGGCGGTTTGAATCCTGACTGTCCACATGTCAAAGTGTCCTTGGGCAAGATACTGAACCCAAACTTGCTCCCAGTAGAGCATGACAGCTACCCATGAGTGTGCACGTGAATGGGTGAATGTGAGGCTTTGTAAAGCACTTTGAACACCATGAATGTGTGGTAAACTGCTAAGTACCGACCATTTTCAGTAGCGTTGAGAAGACCATGTGGAACATTCACTTTATTTTTACCTCCCTTTGAAGAAATTAGTATTGCCAGATCTCAAGTATGTTGCTAAGACAAAGAAGTCTTAAGTTTCCCCTAAAATGAATCTGAAAACTGTCATTTCAATGTCTCACTGTTCAGAAGATATGTGGCTTGTGAAATATTGATCTGATTATGGGACAAAGAAGTGGTGGTAATCTACGTTCACATCGACTTCTAGTTTTGGAATAAGTAGGAAAATCACCCTTGTGTGCACCATCTTATTTCTGAACCACCTTTGACTCTATTAAATGCTCAAAGCAAAATGCAGATTTACTGCACCTTCCCAGAGGAGACTTTTCTTAAAGCAAAAAAAAACACCTAACCAAATCCACAGATAGACGTACAGTACTTTTAACTATACTAAAACTATTACTCTGTTGTATCAAAGAAAGTCTTTCCTACAGTCAGTTTGTTACAGCTAGGGAAAATGACCAAAGGAAATAAATAAAGCAATCAATCACTTTTTGGAATTCTTTCTGAAGTACTGACTAAATGATTTCTAATAATCACAATAATAGTGTGGATCAAACTTTACTCCGAGGTGAATACAGACAATTGAATCATTTACCTCAAAACACGTTATCCTAGTGGCTTAAATAAAGAGTTACATGTGACCTGCTTTCATTGACTCTACTTAATTGTCTTTCTATACTAGCGGGTAATATTTCCAGAATATCATAATATTTGCAATGGAATAATATTCCTCTGGTGTACATGGTATGACCTGACCTGCCAGTAATTGGCTTCATGTGTGTCTAATTCAACCCAAGATCACTGACAAGGTCCAACTGGAGAATATAAGGTGACTCATTATGTAAGCTTCATTAAAGCAGTGGGACAAAGGCCAACATGGACTGAAATATTTTGCACTTTTGGATGCTATGGCTCTCGAGGGCAGCTAAGACACCTTGACATTTACACCATGGAAATGTTTCAGGTAGGCTAAGAAAACAAAAAAGAAGAATTAGGACAAAGATGGTTGTTCACGTACATGTATGAACTCAAGTGTTGATGGGATACCCACCATGCATTGATAGTGAGGTGTTTTCCTGTTATTCCTTGACACATAATGCCGTAGTCAAATGAGGCTCAGGCTAGTGATTTGAGTGAGTGGACCACAAAGCATTTTGATGGTAATTTTTACTCATTTCTCTACCTTGAGCTCCTATTAAACAAGATGCATATTAAAGACAGCCTAGGAGATCCTGGAAAAATGGTTTGAATAATGTTCGAATGTTGAGGACACAAAGTAAACAGTGGTGTTGTCGGGCTTATTACTAGTGTTAGCCGATGAAACTAGGAGAGAGATGACGGAGCTAGAGGAACTCAGCAGCTCAGTACCGAAGAACCGACCATGACCAGGACAAGCCAGCACGGACAGACAGATGACTACCGACCAGATTATGGAACTTACAGACCCACATAGGAGCAAAGACAGGTGGATCAGTGGACGAAGTGGTCAGTAAGTACGCTAATGTTAGCTCCCTTCCAGACAAAGTGCAGGAAAAGCAACTGTCATGTTAGTAAGAGGAAATATGGTAGCCTGGCTCCCACATACAATTACCCAGTACACCACAGGCAGAAAAAACAGTAAAACAATATAAAATTGTTATAAAATTTGCCGGTGAGCAGTGGTAGAAAGTCAGATCTGAAATGATGCTAAAAATAAAACAGATTACATACATCAAAGAGCTAGCTGTGCAGCTAATGCATTAGTGTTTACTAAATGTTTGACTTATATCAACAGACACTTCTTGTCAAATCTACTGTTCCAGTTCATATGAATGAAGACCAGAATTATTCTGTACCTGTAGATGAAGAGAGACAACTCCACATCTGTTTTCATTTCTTTAACTCCTTTGTTCTCTCCATCGGTTAAATCAATGCTGATGTTTATTGGTATTTTAGTCTGTGCTATGTCAATCGGTGTGTGAAGAGGATTTTAAGCAAAATAGGTAAAACATCTCCTACCCTACCTATAACACCAAGTATAAACAGCGTCTATGCTTTTTTCCTGACTACCACACCACAGAATCAGACAAAAAAAGTGTGATTTTTTAAAGGTTCAGTTGACTCTTTGCAAACCACCAACTCTTGGAATATAAACAGGGATGATGCTAGTGATAGTTCTGGTAGAAATGACCGATTTAACAATTTTAGATACATTTATTTATAAACAGTTGTACTGAAAATAAGTAACAACAGCCACTTTAACCATGCTCAGCCACTGACATTAGAGTGCCCTTGAGCAAGGCAATCAACCCTGAATCACTCAACTGGAGCTGCTCAATAATGGCCAATTGTTGAGAGAGGCAAGCAAGAGGGAATGAACCAGGGTGTTGACAAAGAAACACTTAAGAATTTAGATTAAGACATGCCGATGCAGTGGCCTGTCAGCAGGAAAAGTGTGCAGTACAGAAAAGTAACTCAATTAGTCAGCTGTTTAAACTTTCTGGTCATTTTCTTATTGTGTAATGTGACATTGCTGTACAGTACTTTGGCGTTCCAGTATTGTGATCTGTCCATCACAAAGATTTGTCTACTGCTGCTCCATCTGTCCATCTGTCTGTACGTCCGGGCTGAAGGGCAGTGTGACCTCGCTGTGGGGGGACGTTCAGAGCCTGTCAGCCTGGTGAACGCTTCAAACAGGTTTGTTCATGACCAGAGCGAACAGATGGACTTTTATCTGTCTTACACACATTATAATGCCACCGACAATTATGTGCTTGTGCAGATTTTTAATTACATTTTCTTACCAAATGAGAGGAAGTCAGTACAGCTCATACTGTATGTGATAAAAACTGAGCTGCAAACATCTAACACTCTTCATACCTACCAATCGTCACCTGCATATTAGTGACGATGTGATTGGATGTAAGGAGGTAAATAGCTCAGTTTGGAGTTGTCTGTTGGCAGGAACTAAGTGTGTTTTTACAGCTAGAATGTTTGTTCTGGTCCGAATTAGTTGAGTTGTAAGTTTGAAGTATATCCCCATTGTTTTTTTTGTTTTTTTTTTCACACAGTAAAAAAAACAAACAAGAATGTATCATTACTGATCACATGTTCACTCTGATTATTTGTTAGATATGTGCTGGGTGGGAGCAAGAAAGTATATGTAGGAACAAGGTCTTATATTCTAGACTTGAGAGAAACATTAGCTATGAGATTTTGTTCAATTTAACCCACAAAAACCAAACAGCAACCAGCAATCAAAACCATCTACTGACCTTAAATATTTAACAACTTCTGAACCATTAATCCTATCAATCCTTGTAAATAACTGTTGTAAAAAACAGTTTGTCATCTTTTCATGATCAGATATGATCCATTTGGACATTCAGAGGCTCCTAGTGAACGTGAAAACACCGTCATCTTCAACAACATTGATTCACCAGTGAAACCCATGGAGTTGGATCAGTGACAGTGGATGGACACACTTGTTTTCACAGTCAGTAGTTTAGATTTTTGCTGAAAAAGTCACTCCTGATATAATAACCCTCAATTTTAATCTCAGCTTTTATGAACATTAACATTAAATTACCACTGAAAAACGTCAAATGAAGAAGATTATATTTACAATAAAGGGTCATAAATTACTCAAGAAAAGTTAAATAGAGAGAAAAAGTCATTTGGGAACTGCCACAAAAGAAGCACTGGGTCATTATGGATTAAAGATAGCATTTACAATTATTATACAAACTGTTAGCCTCTACATCCCAGAATACTGTTATGAGAACTACTCAGCTCAAAGTTATATAATATTCCCACCACAAACAAGCTATTCTTGTGGCATAAAGTGCAATTACTGAGAGCCATGCCCAACAGAACTCAAACTTCAGGTGAGAAAGTATCTTCAATCTTCCTCTGAAAGACAGTGAGCTTTTGTTGAATTACTTAAGACTTGAAACAGCTTTGAAATATGTTCTGGGAGACATACGACTTAACATTTGGGGAATAAACTCAATACTTAGTGATTGTTTTGTTTCTGTTCTGCACTTCATCTTGACTGAGATTATTTTCATTCCAAAAGTTCTGCCTAATATTTAATGGGACAATGACTGGAGTTTCTCAGCAGCTCAATCAGAATTCTCATTTTCAAAGCCACTCGCCGTAGTCCACAGTTAAATCCTGAAACCTAAAGCAGAGATTACTGGAACATTTGCCGCTTTCCCTTCAGTAGCAGCAGCAGAATATCCTCTGAGGGGACATTCAGAAGAGGAACTACAAATGTGGCATGAGTGCTGTGTTGGTGAGGATGTTTCTCTTTAGGCTCCGATAATACATGAAATTCACTCAATAGATGAATAATTTGAAAGAATTAAAAGACAAGAATCACTGCATCGATAACTGAGCCAGGGGTTTATGACTTGCAGGGAAGCCACCGGGTTTACCATATTCTATGATTATGAATCTAATCATTAGCTAAATATTAGAACTAAGGATCAGAAAACAAATATTAGATCAGAAAACAAGCAAATGTATTTGGAACGTGTGCCTGCATACGTGAGTGATAAATTAAAGGCAAAACCAACAAATGCTACTTTTTTACAGCTAAACTAGCTTTGACTTGACTTAACTTAGCTCTTTTTGGCACAAACATACTGCATTTCCACTGCAGGTATACTTTGCACACATTGTGAATAAGCTATGACTATAAGGTACAGCTATGACCAAGGCAACAGTTACAGAGGAGCAAACGTAAAATCCAAAAATTTCTAATTTCCAAAATGCTATTATAGCAGTTTTTCAGATGAGAATAGGTAAAATATATTGGCAAGGCAAGGCAAGTTTATTTGTGTAGCACAATTCATACACAGGGGGCCAAAGGCAATGACTTCAACCTTGTCTGAGTTTAGTTGGAGAAAGTTGTTTTGCATCCACACAGTGATCTGTTGGAGGCAGTGACAGACAAAGTCCATGTTCACCTGCTGTCAGAGAGATGTAAATCTGAGTGTTGTCTGCATAGTTGTAGTGGGACATGTATTACTGCGTATTAAGTGGCCGGAAGATTGAACAAGAGGGGGTCCCAGGATGGACCCCTGGGGGACCCCACAGGTCACTGCCATTTAGTCTGACACACGGTTCCCGATTTGGACAAAATACTTCCTGTAGGACTTGAACCATTTCAGAGCAGGACCAGAAATGACTACCCAGTACTCTAACCTCTGTAACATAATCATGTGATCGACTGTGTCAAATGCAGTACTCAGATCCAGCAGGACTAAGACAGAACCAGCTTGAAAATTCAATATTTCGCCCCAGCTTGGCTTGTCTCCTGCATTGCAACATAATAATACACATGCCCACTGCTCCCAGCATGCTGTTTGTGTGATATGTGATCTAGTGAAGGGTCAAAAGCTGAGAATAAGTTTCAGTGCATGTACAATACATTGTTTATATGACAAACTACTGACAAAATAAAAATTCTATTCCATTCTTCTATTCTATACAAATTGACACAGTAATGATTCTGGATGGACCAATGTAAAATTGCAGCGATCCGATATTAGGGTCGGATGTCGGTCCAATATCAACATTTTAGCTGGATCAAGGATCTGTAACAGCAACTAATCCATTAGATCGATCCTTACTCTTTAAAGTTTTGCAACTCGGGCTATGTCGTGCAAGCCAAACTTAATTCTTAAAATAAGGTGAGGGACCTTGTATGTGGAGGACATGGTGGTTATATAGCTCTGTAGATAAAGCTGTGAGAAAGTGCAAGTGAAAGCCCCCCTCACCCTATCATTGACTACCTGCTGCTCCCTGAAAAGCCAAGTGTTTTTTTTACTGTTGTGATGTACAACAGTAGTCGCTAATGCACCTGCATGAATGCATGCATGACGATGTCACACCCCTCCCTTCAGGCAGTGAGAACCTCTGCTTTAAATCAAAAAATAGTTGGGTTTCCAGTACCGTTGGAAATACGCAAAATGTTAATTGTGCAATGTAAAACTGCTAATGGAAACACAGAAATGTCGCAAAAACTGTCAAACAAGCTAAAAAGTCTTTAACCTCTCATGAGGCGGTTTTTGAGATGTTTCAATATAGAAGTATTGCACAAAAGTGTAATGGAAACACATTTTATGCATTTTCACTAGTTATTGAGAAGCCCGGTGCCACAAGAGGTTCAATAACCATTCATTAAACATTACCCGGGTCATTTGGAAATTCTGGATCCGCAACTGGTTGGTGAATTCTGTACAATTCTCTCCCAGAAATCCTTTATCTGTCTTGTCTTGGGAGGATCATGTGTGTCTGCAGAGTGAAATGGTGAGGTACATGGAAAAAGAAAAGTGGCAAAATTGTCAATGTTGGGCGACCGGAGCCACTCCAGCACCCCTTGATATTGGAAATATTTGCATGAACAGGAGTATCCCTACTTTCATCAGATATTTGGGGTATTCAGAGTACCCCAGATATTACAGCTGGGGTACTCTGAAAGAAATAAGGATACTGCTTTATATTTAAGTACTGCACATCTTATCTTGGCTTCATTTGAAGTAAGTAACACATGTCTCACTTGATGATGATGATGATGATGTCTCACTTCTCTTGCAGTGAAAAACAATGATTTATGTAGCAGTAGAAACGACATCAGGCAAAGTTGAAGATGTTTAATACTTTCTACTGCTCTTAATTCCCTTGCTGGCAACAAGGGAACAATACTATACTGCTCAAAAAAATAAAGAGAACATTTAAACATCTTAGATCTCAATTAATGAAATATTGCAGTTTAAAATTGTTATTCAATATATACTGACATATTGATAATTTTTACAGTATGTTACTTTGTTCTCAATGCACTCTACTAAATATTGAACAACAATTTTCAACAATATTTCATTAATTGAGATCTAAGATGTGTTGTTTAAGTGTTCCCTTTTTATTTTTTTGAGCAGTATATATTACAAAGACAAAAAATACTCCTTTGTGATGTAAAAATCACCTGAGTAAACAGTACACAGAAATCAACACTCTACTAATGATGATAACGGGAACATGGAGGATCAGCTTTTTGGTGTGCAATGCGAATATCAAATCCTACATGTAATCCAATAAAGACTCTGTTCCTGTTAAAACAGTGATTATATAAATATGTGACCTTTATACAGGAGGACGCACTAATCTGCCATTTGTTCAACTTTTAACGAGACCCCACTGTTTCTTGCTTCGCCCTTTTCCCATTAATGAAAGCTGGAGTTGTGTCTGAATGCTGTCTGATTACATGCACAAATCAAAACGGCTGTTTCTGGCTATGTTGTAGGTGTATATTTTCTGTTCCTATAATGGAGTAAAAAGCAAAAATGAAGCCATGCAATAGTGCGTTACATTTCTATGATTTTTGGTTTGAGTGAGTGAATGATACATTGGGGTTTTTATGCGGGGATTGTATTTCAAGGACAGCTCTGTCGGTCTCTGCCCTGTGGTGGGATTAGCTCTCTCACTGCTCACACTACTGCTGTCATCATTATCACACTGACACATAGAGAAATAATGTAGGAAGGCAAGCAAGGGTTGCAGAGGAAGATGGAAGATGATGAGAAAGGGGAGTACATTTGGCTACATCATAACACACAATGACTCACTCTCCACTCTTGTTTGGATGTCTTTATCAATAAATGTTCTTGGATTTATTTTTATAATGGCAATTTCAGCCCGCTAAATGGAAATACTATGTCTACATATACAGCTGGTAATAAAATGTACTGTGGTTATGAATGTAAATGCAGGCAGGGTGGAATAACAGGAAATGAGTGTCTCTACGGTCTGAGTGCTATTAGCGCAGTTCTAAATCTTAGCATCATGACATTGCCATTTTCTAGGCTTTTTGTGAACCTACGAGATTCATCTTTAATGTTAGATTTTTTTTTTTTTTCTGTGGGTAGATACAAGAGCTGTGAGCTGGAAAATTGTCACTGATGTCCACTTATTTAAGAACTTGATGACTGATCTAGAGGGAAAAACATCCACAAATATGTGACTAAATCAGAAATTACTCTTAACGTCTACATTCACTTCAATGAAACTGAATTCAAGACTCTTTGTCTGATGTAAATACTGGATATATGACTTGTCAAAACAGCTGGATTGAACTAGTCTCAAAGAAGTTGAGACTAAAATGGAATACCAAATATCGTTAGCCTCATGGCATAAATGTCTAAGACATAGTTTTGGCCAAATTGTGATATCTGTGTAACTTTACTCTCCTAACACTACAGCTGTATTTTGCATCATTGTCTATGAGATGAAAAAAAGGTGATATTTATTGTTCAAATGATATTTGTTCTCAATCTGCCTCCTTTTCCACCAACATCTCCAGGAACTTTTTTTTATAAGAACTTATTTACCTGTGTAAAACAATTCCTGGTTATGTGTGTGTTTCACATTTCCACTGAACCACAGAGTTCTGTAAAAATGTATTCAAATCAGACTGATGACGTACGAGGAGTGGTAAAATAAACTGCACTTAACCTCCAATCCAGCAGGTGGTGGTAAGAAGAGGCTTAATGGCAAACAAGCACGATGAACAAAGACTGAAACACACAACCCAACAACAGCCTATGTATTAGGTCAAGACAGACAGCTTCCTTTTTTAGGTTATGTACTTACAGTCATGTACTTTGGATTTTCCCACAGTTTATTATGGGTAGGGATGGGTACCTTTCACATTTATACTGATATGGTACCAATACTGGGAGTCCCTGGGAATTGGTACCGGTACAGAGTGGTACCTGTTTTCAGTACTTTTTGTGTGTATGTGTGGTAATTAAGGTCATTTTGTCTATAAAAACAACTTGTAAAAACTTCTGAATTCTGAATACTTATTTCTCAACATCACAAGTGAAATAACATAACATTAAAATTGAGAAAAGTGTGTGAGGGAGGGCAAAAAAATTAAAAATAAACACAACATATGTAACATTTTTAAAATTAAAGTATCATACACTAAAACGAACCACTCCGTCATGAACTGGACTGCACATCTTCAGCAGTTCTCTTCCAGAAACATCAGCATATCTACTTTTTCTGGTCAGATTCGAGCCCGCTCCACTCTGACTGTTTGTTTGTCTTTTTTACTTTTCCACTTCTTCTCCTCTGATGCTGACTGTAGGTGAGGAGCTACCGGCTGCTGCAGGTGCAGTGACGGTGCCTGGTGTTGGAGCCGTAGCCTGTGCTCCTTTGAGCCTTTCCAATATCATACATCCCTCAGCCTTCAGGTGTAGATTATGTTTGACTAAGTGTTTCCTCAGGACTGAGGTGTTGCTGTTTGTGATGCAAAGGCCGTTTTTTTTTGTTTTCAAACAATGGCTCCTACATTTGAGGAATTATTTGCCCCAACCTGCCACTATGCCGCAGGACCTGTGAGTAAAGGCCCCATGGAGTTGGGCGTACTTGACTCTGCGGACGTCCGCATACACTTAAGGCAGACACCACCAAATGTGGAACCAAAGCAGTGTGTATATTGTGTACACACAATGCTTTGCAACCAATGTCTGGATATAAATATAAATATATATATATATATGTATATATATATACATACACACACATATATATACACACACACATACATACATATATAAATATGCATACATATGTATAATTGTTTCTACCTATGTTTATTTTGCAATAGACACTTCTCTATGTATATTTTATATGTATATTCATTCATTTTCTGAACCCGCTTTATCCTTACTAGGGTCACGGGGGTCACTTGGAGCTATCCCAGCTACTTAAGGGTGAAGGCGGGGTACACCCTGGACAATTTGCCAGTTCATCACAGGGCTGATGTATAGAGACAAACAACCCCTCTCACATTCACACCAATGGACAATTTAGATGAACCAATTAACCCATCAGTACATGTGTTTGGATGGTGGGAGGAAACCGGAGTATCCGGAGAAAACCCACGCAGACACGGGGAGAACATGAAAACTCC
>JAPTGZ010000019.1:19299804-19312354 GCA_029814645.1 Fowleria isostigma
AAAAAATTCACTTGTCTGACAAAAAGAAAGCCACTTAAGAATTGAATATGGAAGACACAACGAATATAATCAATGTATGTAATAGAGCCTTTCCCACCACCCACTGATGATCCTGTGCAGCCTAATTTATCCCCTGCAAACTAACTCATAGAAACATGCATAACTGGCATTTTCATTTATTTTACTTTTCGTGCAATATTTCCACAGCTCTGCTCAAATTTGCGTTAGAACTTCATGGAAACTCAGCTACTGTTGCTTACACTTTGCAGAGGCATTTTTCGGATTAGAGCCCTTTTTACTCTTTCTGGATTTGTTCCGAGGAGTTTGGTCGATGATTGTCTGAACCTGGGCAGGATTTGCTTGTCCTCTACTTGCCCCTGCTTCAGGCACATTTTCAGTTTCTGATGCGACTTCTGTCGGTCCTGCTGTGTTGGAGACTGTTTCTGCTGCTTCTTCGGTGATGTTCTCACTTTTACCTCTGTCGTCCTCTGCCTCACCTGTTGTAGTGGGGTCTGTATGTGTTGAAGGCGTCTCTGTGTCTGAATGGGGGGTTGCTGTTACCTGGCCAGTTGCAACAGCGCTGTCATCAGTTCCCTCTCTAGTTTCAACCTCTTGATCTTCATCTTCATCAACTCGATCTGTATTCGGGGGATCAGTATTACATGAGTCATCCTTAGGTTCTTGTTCAGATGGCACCAGACCATCATTTCTAAATGGGGAAACTTGTCCTCTGGCCATCTTGGGTGAAGTTTTGACCGTGTCATCCAAAGCTTCCTCAGTAGAGCCTCCCATTTCCTCTGGCTCAACACTATCTGGGGTCTCAGTTGTATCCACAGTGGCCCCTACGGCAGGTACAACATCAGAGTCCTCCCCTATTGTTTGGCATGACTCAATGGCTCCTTTCTCCTCTGGGGAACTTGTATCTGACAAGTTTTCTTCTGTAGTCTGCTCATCTTCATCATCTGAGATGCTGGGTTGTTGAGTCACGTGGGGGGTTGCAATCTCCTCGACCTTTTCTTCGTCCTCTGAGGGTGGCTGACCAGTCAGAGAATTTGTTTCTTCTTTATTCTCTTCGTCTTTGTCATCTGAGACACTGACCTTCTCCTCCATGTCTGAGACCTCATTATCCTCCTCCTCTTTATCTGCAGCACTGATATTGTCATCCACAGTCTTCTTGTCTTCTTGAGAACCTGGTTGGGGTTCGTCTTCTTCGTCACTATTGTTCCCTGAGTCATCTGAACCACTGGCAGTTTTCTGTACAGGTACCACCTCTTCCTTTACAGTATCCTCCTCTTCCTCTTCATCAGCTTTAATGTCTTCTGCTATAATTTCTTTTTCCATACTTCCTGTGTCCTCTCTTTCTGTCACTTCTTCTTCATTAGAAACACTAACACTTTCCTCTGTGGGTGACATCACCTCCTCCTCAGCATTAGCAGGCTCATGCTGCATGGATGATGTTTCATCCTCTACTTTATCCTTCTTTTTTTCTTCAACACCAACATTATCTGTGGTGAGCTGATCTTCTATGTCAGAGATTCCTGATGCACCTTCTCCTTCACTTTCTTCATCCTCACCACCTGTGCTGCTAACATTTTGCTGTGTGGATGATGCTCTGTCTTCCCCTACATCCTCCTCTTTTTCTTTGGTGTTTGAGTCCCCATTTGAGTCCAACATATTCTCAGTTTGAGAACTTGTATCCGATGCTTCATCTTGTATGTTCCTTTCATCTTGGTTATCTGTAAATACTTGCTGTGTCTCTGGCTCCATTTCATCCTCAACAGCCTCATTACTCTCTGCATCGCTAACATTGTCATCCGAGATGAACTTCTCCTCCATTTGGGAGCATGTACTCAATGCATCGTGCCTTTCACAGTCTTCATCCTGGCTATCCAAGCTTTCCAAACTTACTTGTGACCCCATTTCCTGTACATCTCTTTCCTCCTCTCTATCACTCACTTCATCACCTACACTAGGCTGATAGCAGGTTCCTGCTGTGTCACCTTCTGCTTCCTGATCACAGCTACTGTCTTCTTTTATACCCAAATGGGGCTCTACTGGAACATCATCGTCATCCTTTTCACTGGCAGTTTCACCTGACATCAAACACTGATCCTCCTCTGGGTCAGCAGAAGTGGGGTCCAAAGTTTGCAATGCTACATTTTCAGCATTTGCAGGACCAGCTTCAATATTATCTACTCCACTGTCATCTTGCTGGGGTTCTGGTGTGTCCTCCTGATCAGCAATGGACCTTTCAGGATGATTCACATTATCTGTTATACTCTCATCTGGTGGAGATGGTGCTGTTTCATCAGATTTAGTATCTACTTTGACCTCAGGATCTAATAGCTCATCCTGTTTAGACTTTACTTGCCCATCATTATCAGGTGCAGACCTTTCAAGGCCACCAAGATCCTCTTCTGTACTCTTAGCTAGTGGAGTTGCTGATGTTTCAACATGCTCAGAATCTGCTTTTACTTCAGCATCTAACAGTTCTTCCTGTTCAGACTTTACTTGCCCATCATTATCAGGTGCAGACCTTTCAAGGCCAACAAGATCCTCTTCTGTACTCTTAGCTGGTGGAGTTGCTGATGTTTCAACATGCTCAGAATCTGCTTTTACTTCAGCATCTAACAGTTCTTCCTGTTCAGACTTTACTTGCCCATCATTGTCAGCTGCAGACCTTTTACTGTCACTAAGATTCTCTTCTGTACTCTTTACTGGTGGAATTGCTGATGTTTCAACATGCTCAGAATCTGCTTTTACCTCAGGATCTAACAGTTCTTCCTTCTCAGACTTTACTTGCCCATCATTATCAGGTGCAGACCTTTCAGAGTCATCCAGACTCTCTTCTGTAGTCTTTACTGGTAGAATTGCTGATGTTTCAACATGCTTAGAATCTGCTTTTACTTCAGCATCTAACAGTTCTTCCTGTTCAGACTTTACTTGCCCATTGTTGTCAGCTGCAGACCTTTCACTGTCACTAAGATTCTCTTCTGTACTCTTAACTGGTGGCGTTGCTGATGTTTCAACATGCTCAGAATCTGCTTTTACTTCAGGATCTAATAGTTCTTCCTGCTCAGACTTTACTTGCCCATCATTATCAGGTGCAGACCTTTCAGAGTCATCCAGACTCTCTTCTGTAGTCTTTACAGGTGGCGTTGCTGATGTTTCAACATGCTCAAAATCTGCTTTTACTTCAGGATCTAACAGTATTTCCTGTCCAGACTTTACTTGCCCATTTGTTTCATCACTGACTGTAGGTCCATCATCCATACTGGTGCCTATTTGGGTACTATCAGTAGTAGTGACATCATGGTTCAAAACCTCTTTCTTAGAACCTTCACTATGCTGGTCTTCAGTTTGTTCTGATGTTGTCCTTTCTACTGTGGTTACTGTTTCTTCTGTGTTTTGCTTTTGGTCATCTGCAAAATCACTGTTTGTTTCCGAAGTGGATGCCTCACTTTGATTTGATGGTAATGTTTCTTCTTTCTCTTTGTTTGTATTAGCTAAACAACTATCAACTGACTCAGATAAAGAAGCTACTGTGGTGGACACACTGGGCTCCTCAGGCAAAATTTTAGGGGAAATATCATTGCTTTTCTGGTCTGACTGCAGAGCCTCTGTACTTTCTTGTGGGGACTTTGTTTCTGTTAATTTGTCTGTTGGACTCTCTGTGATTCTGTCCAAATGATCAGATACACTTTCATCTTTTTCATTCTCAGGTATATCTATGACTGTCTCAGATGGGGATTCAGATAATTTTACTGCTACATCGAGCCCTGGTGATGATTCTAGGACATTTTTCTCGACCTTTGTTGAGGACACCTCTACTATTTCTGTTGGGTGTTCCTGAGTAGTTTGATTGTTTTCGGTAGCACTCTGGAGTACATCATTCTGATTTTTTTGAGTTGTGTCCTGCTCTGACATGCATATAATCACATCATCCACCTTCTGTTTTTCTTTGTCATCAATAATCTTTTTGACTGTATTACTTCTATTCTTCACTGGGTTTTTTATTTTATGCGTTTCATTTTTAAGCACATGTGCCTTACTGTTTTCAGTAGAGGAGGTATTTACAACATTAATGGTCTTATGTGGCTTTGATTGTATCTTGCCTTCTTTTGAAATATTACTTGTATTTGCTGCTTGGCCCAATGGATTTATTCCTTGGACCTGGTTTATTGTAACATTGCTAATCCCAATTGGATTCCTCTCAGCAGTCCTACCACCAACCCCAAAAATGTTGCCAGGTGATAATCCCATCTGCTGTGGCTGCACAACCCAAGTTTGTCCAAAGTTTCTATTTAGTGTAAGTACATTCCCTCTATTAGACAGAGTGTGTCCTGCCAGAATGCCATACACACTGCCCTGGGCTGCTGGGCCTAAGACCCCCTGAGGAGGAGCAGCCTCTTCTGTCAGGACTGCATCTCCGGGCGAAGTACCCTGAGGTGAGCCTGTGTTTGATCCCTCTGTTTCACTGGGGCTAGTCTTATCTTGGACTAAAGTATAAGTGCCATCAGCATTTGGTCCCACTATTTTCCAACCTTCTGTGGGGGTCGAGCCTTGAGACACAACTGAACCCCCACCAAGCATCAGTGAGGGGCTCAGTGGGGTAGTGGGGCTGAGGGAGCTGACAGGACTTCCAGGCAACCCAACTTTGATGGCAGTGCCATTTATTGACAAATTATCTGTGAAGACTGAGCCCTGAGAGTTTGGACTCCCAGGGAACAACAGTGTGGGGCTTAATGGAGTGGTGGGGCTGATAGCGCTAACAGCACCTAAAGGTGACCCAGCATTTATGCCAGTGCCTTGGATAACTAGCCCAGAAGAGAGATTTTGGGACTCGCTAACTACAAGGCCAGACTGTGCCCCCTGGACACCTCCACTGCCTTGGACAACCAGCCCAGAGGAAAGACCTTGAGAACCACCAACTACAAGGCCTGTCGGTGACATCTGGGCACCTCCACTGCCTTGGACAACCAGCCCAGAGGAAAGACCTTGAGAACCACCAACTACAAGGCCTGTCGGTGACATCTGGGCACCTCCACTGCCTTGGACAACCAGCCCAGAGGAAAGACCTTGAGAACCACCAACTACAAGGCCTGTCGGTGACATTTGGGACCCACCAACTACATACAGACCCTGGATATTTGCTCCTTGGGCCCCATCTCCCAGCAGAACTGTGTTCTGTAGCTGTGGCTGAACTAAGTACTGTATAGGTTGCACTAGTGGGCTGGTGGCATAGTAAATTTGTGGCTGCTGGAGTACAACAGTCTGAGGTTGGCGTAGAGAGGTAGACCGAGTGAGAGTGGATGACTTGCCGGTGGCAGAATTATTAATGTTACTTGATTGACTGATGCTTGATGACTTATTGATGTTTGATGACCTACTGATAGTAGCTGATCTCGTGATGTTTGATGATTTACTGATGTTTGGTGCTTGACTGACTTTAGTAACCTTTGAGCGAGGACTCACTGGTGGTAGTGGTGGGGGACCAGCACTTACAGTACTACCAGAGGATTTAGAAATATTGGTGGAAGATATCACCCTCTCTGTCTTTATATCAGTGTGCTTTGTCTCAACAATGTGCTCAATTTTCGGTTTAACAATGTCAGTTGTGGTTTTGACAGCACCTGTAACTTTGTGTGTTGTGGAAGTTGTAAGTGTTGGTGTCGGTGCAGGAGGGAGGGAGATGTCAGCTAGTATCTTGAACTTTGGTGCTAAGTCATCAAGGAACTGCAGGTCATTGTCTTCCTCGAGGATACTGCAGCAGCCCACTGAACCAGCCTCTGACCCACATCCCTCGTAATCATACATCAACAGGCCGTCCTTCCCTGGTAGAGCACATGCTGCTTTCTGTTTAGAAAGACATGACAGAGATATTGGCATTAATAAACTTAAAACACTTGTTTCTCACACAGCATATTAAGACCATTTTATGTTTAAAAAAAAACAGTCGGGAGATTGAGGTAATATGGGGTATAAATGTAGAACTTACATCTTAGAGAATATGGTTTAATCCAGGGGTACCCAATCCTGGTCCTTGAGAGCTACTATCCTGCATGTTTTAGATGTATCTATCTTTCAACACTCCTGACAGTTGTTATCAAGCTTTTGCTGAGCTTGATGATAGGCTGATCAGTTGAATCAGGTTAGTTGAAAGAGGGATGCATCTAAAACATGCAGGATAGTAGCTCTCGAGGACCAGGATTGGGCAGCCCTGGTTTAATCTGTTTCCCAACTATATTCATTACCATCCACTGTCCATTTTCTTAGTCTAAATAGGCCATAACAATAACAGAGAACTCAACAAAATAGTTGCATGAAAAACTTATAAAATACCTGTGAGTAGTAATCATCGAGGAATGTCTCAGGGAGAGCAATATCATCAAACAGATCTTCTGACTGATGGAAGTCAGATGTTTGCCTCCAGTATGAAGCACTGTGGCTATTCATGTCATGGTTATTTGACTCCCTTGAAAACCTGTAGTTATCTGGCTCAAAGTTCTGGTCAGTTTCATGAAACATTTGACCAGATTTGTAAGTTGTGGCTTCTGTAGTTTCTATGTATTTTGAACCAAGGCTGGTGTAGTTTGCTGCTCCCTCAACTTTCCTTTGGGAACCCAACAAAATAGGAGCACTATGAAGAGGTAATTCCTGAAAAATAAATAAGAAACACATAAGGAATGTATCACATACACACAACGAACCACTTGTTGCTTGAGTTAAATGGCTTAAATTTAATTTTTGAACTCAAAAGTCATGGAAATCAACACTTAACTCACAATTACATGCTGCATTCTGTAAGTAGTACATCAGTGTGAGAACAAACATCACTCTATTTAAAGTCAAGTCTAGGGCTGCATGATTTTGGCCAAAAATAAAATACAGATTTTTTTTCCTGTAAAAACTCGATTTTCGATTTCAACAGAATTAAGAGGTATGTACAGATCTGTGGACCGGGGATGGGGGGTGAGAGGAATGAGTTGTAAGAGCGGGTTGGGGGGGGGGTTGCTAGGACGGTATCTACTGTACCTCATGACTAGCACACACAGACCAGTCAACATGTTGTTTTGTGATGGGCCCACAGAAGTTATACCAATGTAAGTCGGTGACAGACATCAGTCATGTGTGCATACGTGGACCACATAATATGACTGATTATGAAGATAATTATATCAGGGCACCAGATGTGGACAGCTGTGTGTAAGACACGGAGCCTGGTCATGACCCGGGGCTCTGTGCAACTGCTAAGCACCAGACGCGTAGTCCGACTATGAGCTGGGGTTCTGCAATTCCATGATGCCATCACAGATTTAAGGTCCATGATCATTACATGGAATTCTGTGAAAAACCACTCCCACCATTAGGAGGAAGAGCCTATGGTAGACTGGAGGCACACAGCCCGGAGACAAGAGAGAGATTAAATTTATTTGACAATTACCCTGTTTTAAAAATTGTCTTAATTTAAAAATTTGATTTCAATTTAAAATTGATTAATCACACAGCCCTAGTCAAGCCTGCCAGAGTAGCATACTGGTAAGTTGAATCATCCCTTATTTTCTTGAAGAACAAAAATGTAGACCCACCTTGTCCTCTCCTCTGCCTTCAGTGTGGTACGAAATCAGATGTTCTTTGGCAGGTTCAAATGGCAGGTCACTGAATTGGTCAGGAAAGATTGTATTTGCTCCTCCACATTGACAGAACACCAGCAGAAAAGGAATGACTGGAGAAAGAAGCAAAACATCAGGTTTTTTTTATATATACATTTAGTGTTCAAGCTCAGTTGTATTTTTACATTTGGAAACTGGTCGATCTGAAACATGCACACTTTTGCTTTTTTCAGATTCCCTCCCACCATTAAACATGCACTGAAATAAAATCTGCATAAAAAATCAAGGGTAGTTTATTTGTCTGCGTATCTTTATTGGGTTTATTAAGAATATAGTTGAACATGTAATAGAGGCATGTTACATTACATCTGGTACAAGTCACCGTTGTTAGACCAACTGGGTTGTAAAAAGACTATGAACTGAGTGGCTGTGTTTATCTTACATTAAGTTCAAAAGCATAAAATCATACCTTAAAAAAAGAAAGCACTGTTGTGTAACTACATGAAAACATGCCTGCTTGTTATGCCATGTAACTCTGATTACTGTCCAACACTTCATTCAATCACTGTTTTCTGTACAACACAACAGCTAATATCCAGGAAGTTTATAGCTGCTAAACAGTATTCAATGTGTATGTACTGGGGTGTGATCTGATGGGACACTGACAACAGCGCATACACTCTACATTCTGTTAATAACTCCACTCCTTACAAATAGCATAATAAATACTTTTCATAACTGGGTGTGGGGTTGTATAACTTGGTAATGTGTAATAGCACATTTCTAAAATGTGAACTCACACAGCAGTAAGCACGATGCTGTAATAATCCCACCCAGGGCTGGTCCACCGAAGTCGGTTCCTTTAGTTACGGATTTTGCCATCTTTGCTTTGCAGGTCTCGTCTTCCACACAGATACAAACATCTATTTTGAAAATTTCTTTCTCTGGACAGGACAGGCCCTGGGCATCCAGCACCTCCACCTGCAGTTCATATGTACCGGGCCACAAGGGTTCACGGGAATGGAAAGCAACAGTTGTGTCTATGGACAACAAAACAAGGTATTAGTTGTTGACAGAGTAACACTGGTACAAATGTTTTCCTACTCTTTCATCTGTATATCCCACTCAAGATGTTTGGTATTTGTACATGTCAAAATTCAGGGACCAAAAAGACACTGAAATCTGATAGGATATTGATTAAGCATTCATTAATTAATTTTTTCCAGTGTCTATTAAAAACTAATTGTCACTCTTGTCCAATGAAAGGCAATTAAAAAAAACCTGTTTTTATTGTTTTTAACTGTTTGCCTACCATTGATCGGTTCCACCTCCCAGTCGCCACGTGATGTTTCAGGTATGATTCTGAAGGTAAATGGAGGACCGTTGGGATCATCATCCTCATCATAAGCTGTGACATAAACAGTTTTTTCATCTGAGCACAGATCTTTGTAGTTGGTGGTCAGGGTGGGGCAGTGGTCATTGGAGTCCACTACTTGGATGGCTATGGTTCCTGTGGCTGTCTTTGGTGGTGTGTCTGAGTAAGAGAATAGTCCCAGTTAGTCTCAATCTTGCCTTTGTATATTTTTGTTTACCATGGATACTATGAAATGACGTATAATCTTAACAAACTGCATGTAATTTCAATGTAATTCACAACAGATCCACTAATCTTTGGCCTTTTTTTTAAACAGTAGTAGCTGATTAGGGTAAATTTGCAAAATTCAGGACTGAATCCACATCCTGACTGAAAAAAAAAACCATGTTTTCTGTGCTTGCTGTTCTGTGCAGTCTTTTAAACAAACTGGTTATCTATGTAAACTATTTCACCCCAGGGCTTTTTCTCAGTCTGCCAGAGACACACCTTGAGTTAAAAGGTGGTTTTGCAGGTTCTATCAAAGACCAGAAGTGCTTTGGTTCATAAATCATCTCTACAAACTGTTCATCCAGCTCAAACATACCAATAACCAAAGCATATAATTAGATCTCTCTTGAGGTTCAAGCAGAGTGGTAAGAAAGAAGGCAGGTAAAAAGAGTGCTTTACCATCACTTATGGCAAGAACCTTGGCATAATACACGCCATTCACCAAGAAAGGGGACTCTCTGTCTGGCATTTTGTTGAGTTTAATCTCCGCTGTTTCTTCATCAATAGTAAACCAGTTGTCTGGATCATAGGCTTTGGCATAACTGCATCAGAAGAAATAATAAGACAGGCAAAATAAACATTAAATAAAACAGTAATAAATATGAATTTCAGCTAGTGATGGATTCAATGCAGAGGGTCAATATGGGTGCATGCAGAATATACTGCCAAAAAAGGATTCTTAATTCTTAAGCATCTAGGATAAATGACTGTAGGTGGAAGAGTGTTAGCTTAAAAGAGTCTGTTAAAGCAAGGTATGACGTTAATTGCAAATTTTTTTCAAATTTGTAAAACCCAGGTGATAGCCTAAACATCACTAATCCAATAGTGTTTCCATGTTTACGAACCTGAATCACTTCCCTCATGGTGAACAACTTTAAAGAGAACTCTGTTATAAATACAGTCTGCTTGTTTACATAAGAAACCGAAACGTTGCTCGGGCCTTGTCAGAAATTTTGTTGCGAAGTGCATTGTGGGAAATTAAAGCAGTTTCTCACAGATTCAGCAAGAAAAATAGCCAGATCACTACAATGTAAAATTATACAGTCCACCAGGGTTGTTTTAAAGAATGAGTCTAGTCAGTGGATGGAGGTAAAGGCCTCATGTGGGTTCAGTACTCACAAAGAAACAGAAATTTTAATTTCCACAATGCACAAAAAGGCCCAAGTGAAGTTTTAGTTTGATACGTAAACAAGCAGACTGTGTTTATGATGGAGTCATCTTCCAAGTTGTTCACTGTGAGGGGAAATGATTCAGGTGCATAAGCATGGAAAGACTAATGGATTAGTGATAATTAAGCCATCGCTGGGGTTTTAGAAATTAAAAAAAAAAAAAAAAATGGGATGAAAGTCATACACTGCTTTAAGCATAACTTCACAAACCTGACATCGTCAGCCCGTTTTCCAGTATCTGGATCAATAGCAGCAAACGTTGTGACTGCTTCATTCAAATTTATTTCCTCTGGATTCTCAGATATTGGAACCTCCTTAGTGGTAGGTCGAAATGCTGGACCCTCTGGCACATTATTTACAGCAATCTTAATGGGATAGCTCGGAGTAGGCTTTTTCTTCTTTTTGGGTCTTTTTTTTTTCGGACGAGGTTTAAGTCCAATGCCTACTCCTGGCCCTAAACCTGGTCCAAGACCTGGCCCAAGACCTGGCCCAAGTCCAGGTCCAAGACCAGGTCCAACACTAGGTCCAACACCAGGTTTAAGCCCAACCCCAGGGCCTGGATGCAGTCCTGCTTCCAGTTCAACATCGAGGTCTGCATCCAAGTCTGCATCCAGATCTACATCAAGATCAAGGTCTGCATCCAGGTCTGCATCAAGATCAAGGTCTGCATCCAGGTCTGCATCCAGGTCTGCCTTTAGTTTTGCATTTAAGTTTGCGTCCAGGTCCATATCTAGCCCCACATCCATGTCTACCCCTGCTCCCATTCCAACTCCAAGTCCAGCTCCAGTTGCAATGGGACTACCCTCTCCGATCTGAACATCCACGTCCATCAGCAGGGCACCACCTTCTACAAAAGGTGCTACATTCTCAATGAGCAGACCAAGCTCAAGGTTCTGGACTTCTTCAAAATCTACAGCCTGTGGGGAGTGTGCAGATAAAAAAATTAGAATGGGTTGGAAGGAGGATTATGAAAAACAAGACAAGAAGCAAACACAAGAAACCACAGAATATGGACAATTGTGCTCTCTTAACACAATTCAACACAGTTAACTATGAAAATATTGACGTATTGTCTTATATTACCTTGACCAGTTTCAGGATGCCTTCATTGGTTTCCTTGTCAGTCTCAATAGAGAACAACTTATCTTCATTTCCTTTAGCAATTTTAAAGACAGTGAGCCAGTTGTCTGAGTGTTTGAGGTCTTTGTCCACTGCTTTGATTCTCATCACAACCACATCTTCAACATTCTCATCCACTGAGCCGTCATACTGTAAATCAAGATTCCAGATTTAAGCATTTACTTAAGCATGTTACATTTATCCAGTTTCAATATTAAATGGTTGGACAAGTTTAAAAGTGCCTTCCACAGATATTTACTCATCCACGTTAATACAATGTATGTTTGAAGCAGAACTTTGTAGGGAAATCATTACAATTCTAGTTTAAAATGAACTGAGAAAATGTGAATTTGATGGCAAGAAAATGTATCTGAAATATTTTGCTTCTTTTTACATTAATTGGGAACAGGTCAGTGACATGACTGGGTATAAACGGAGTGTCTAGGAGCAGCAAAGACTTCAAGAAGTACAGATGGGAAAAAGTTTACCAATCTGCAAAAAAAAAAAAGTTTATAGATTCAGATGTCTATTGAAATGGAAAAGTATTCTATGGTCAGCTGAATTTGGTTTGGTAAGGTGCAATAAGGGGTTGCATTAGTGCCAAGGGAAAGGGTAACTTCTGCACCTAGAAAGGCACCAGCAGTGTTGAAAGTTATATACAGATTTTAGAGCAGCATGCTCCTGTGAAGGTGATATTTTCTTCAGGGAAGGGCTGATTTTTGATTGATATTTCATGTCCAGATAGTGATTTTACAACAAAGTTCTGCTCCTCTCAAAAGTGTCTAAGGAGGTCTAAGAATATTTTGGCTCCACATCACATGTGCAGTGTTGGAGAATGAGCAATTTTTACCTTTCAATCGTCTATGTGTTTGCTCTCTCCTGCGTATTCTTTTATGGAAGGAATAATTAGCAAGAATCGGTCGGTCTCAATTCTAACATTTATTTACAAAGCAGCATCGTTGATATTTCATTTTCAGAATTCTGGGTCTTCATTTGTGTCCCTGACC
>JAPTGZ010000019.1:19339355-19352435 GCA_029814645.1 Fowleria isostigma
CCCCCTTTTTAAAGATGGGGACCACCACCCCGGTCTGCCACTCCAGAGGCACCGCCCCCGATGTCCACGCAATGTTGCAGAGGCGTGTCAGCCAAGACAGCCCTACCACATCCAGAGCCTTGAGATACCCAGGATGGATCTCATCAATCCCTGGGGCTCCGCCGCCACAGAGTAGCTTCAAAAAATCCCAAACAAATGTTATGGGATTGGGATAGAAGTGGAGGTGGGACGGAACAGCCCACCCTCTGATCTGGTGTCAGAGATGAAGGCTCCATGTCCACACCAAGGTTATGATAGTTTTGTATTTTAAATTATAGTTTTGTTTTGACTTTTTTTTCTCTAATGCAGTGAGTTTCAATTAGTTTTTATCATGGGTTTGGTAGTTTTTTGTTAGTTTTCCTTTTTTCCAAATGTTTAGTTTTAGTTTAGTTTTAATTAGTCAGGTTATCAGGTGCAGGATTCAAAAAGATCAGAGTCGTGTGTGATAAAGCTCAAAAAAGGATACCATTAAAAAAAAAAAAAAAATTATTCAGTTACTGCCTGAGTGAAATAAATCGATTTCAAACCAATCCAAAAGGCTTGTAAATTCACAAAAAACGAAGGACATTTCATCTAGAATTTCAGTGCATTTCAGCTTTGTAAATACAATAGCTAGTTTTTTCTTTTGTTTTTATTCATTTTTTTATTTAATGAAAATGCTTTTTGAATTTTAGTTTTTGTTATTTTGTTAGTTTTCATTAACGATTAGTACACACAATGTTGGATCTGTCGCTGCTTAAACCTGAAGGGCCTCGTGTGTTGTTCAACCCCAGTAGAATAATGGAACGTCCACTGAAGCTCAGCAGGGACAATGATGGAGTTAAAATCAATGAAACCATCAAAACTTATGTTATTCCTTCACAAAACTTTATTCTTAGTATAAAACAACATAGAGATAAAAACAAACCCCACATGCCATCGGACAAATGTAACAAACATATGTAACAGACATGTAACATCATGTAAATGTGGAGTTCAGCTGAAGTTTACAGACCACTGATATTATGGCGTTACATTCCCTTAAATAATGCGTCATGGAAGCTGTGGATACATTCTGCGTCAGTGCACAAGGAGGAAACAAAAGAGACGGCAATATAAAGACATTCTGTGTGTAGTATATTTGTATTTGATATACTATTTTTATTTGCTTTCCCTTTTTTTGTTGTATTAACCGATGTATGTGAGACAAGGGTTCGTAGAGACACCACTGGTTTTGGATTTTCCCGTCTCCTCTGCATTGTCAGTTGAGTCCTCCAATAATTCCATCCTGGGTCAGGGGTGGCCCCATCACCAGCTGCGACGAAGTTCATTGTTGTGTTTGTAATCCTTGTCATTTGGTGATGTCTTTGGTCTCCTGCACCACCACCCTTCTGTAGGTGGGTGGTGTGCTGACTGTGGTGGAGGACAGGCATGAGCTGCTCTTACTGTGGAGGAGTCTGTTAGAGCCAGATGAGTCCCTCTTCAAACGTGGTGACCCTTCAACCACCAGGACTCTCTGAGATGTTGAAAGCCCTTTTGGATATCCTACCAGCCCTCCTGGCTGTAAAGTGGCTCCAGGGACCAGGCAGGTCTGACTGCCCGTCAGCACCTGTTTGGACCCCGGTGGAACCGCTCCATCCACTACCAGCATAGAATGGGAACCAGACAGTGGACCGGCGTGGACCAGGTTGGTCGTGCCCCCTTGCACTCGGCTGCTGTCGACCAGCACCATGGGTCCTGGAGCCTGACCAGTGGCCATCATGGTCTGGCCCTGGACCACCAGGCCCTGGGTGGGGACGGTCTGAGTTCCGTTGACCAGCACCATTCCCTGGAGGTTAGAGGCAGGTGCTTCCGCCAGAAGGACAGTGTTTGGAACCTGTTGCTGGACGACGTAGTGCATGGGCTGCAGCATCGGGGTGGTGGTGTAGTAGACAGGCTGCTGCTGCGGCAGCATCAGCACCTGGCCTTGACCTGTGGCGCCTTCGTTCACTCTGTTCATCTCTTCTCTCACTGTCGCCGTGTTCTCCTTCACTGTCTGAGAGCGCTCCGTCTCCTTGACCACCGTGTGCTCAGATCTGGAGATGGTCAGCTCGGGAGGGGGCAGCTGTTGGTTGGACACCACACTGGACACTGAGGTGTGAGTGTGGATGGAGGCGCTGGGCATCGGAGGGACCACTGGTTTGATGCCCATGTTGACGGAGGCGTTGGACAGAGGGGGGACCACTGGTTTGAATTCAGCTGACATCTTCTTACCACTGCACACCTCAGCCAGAGTCTTAAACTTTGGTCCGATATCATTGAGGAACTGCAGGTCGTTGTCGGCGCCCAGGCTGCTGCAGCATCCCACGGAGCCGGCGGGGGAGCCCTGGCCCTCGTAGTCGTACACCAACAGACTGTCCTTCACGCCCTGGTTATCCATGACTCCTGACAACTTCTGTTGGAAAAAAACATAATAATCCAGTTACATTTTTGTTGAACTTCCACATTCATCCTTAAAGCTACTTTTACAATAACCTAAGAGTCCACTTCCACCCACCTGAGTGTAGTACTGCTCCAGGAAGTGGTCTGGCAGGGCCATGTGGTCAAACATCCCTCTTGATTCTCTGCCTTCAAACTCACAGGAGAAATCTCTGCCACTGGCGGTATTCATCCATGTTCCGTCCATGGTGGCAGCCCCATATCCAGAACCCATGGTATGCATCCCAGAACCCATGGTATGCATCCCAGAACCCATGGTGTACATCCCATCCATGACAGATCTTTCGTATCCAATTTCTGTCATTGTTGGTACTTCTAAAGTTTTACTAGCAGCGCCTATATCCACCGCCACGGGCACGTTTATTAATGGTAAATCCTGTGGAGCCCAAGAATAAAAAATGTTACAACTGAGAATGAATATTACACGTGGTAAAAAAAGCACCTGCAACTTAGAGCAGATGACGTACAATCCTCACAACAGGTTTTATAATATGAACCCAAAGTACTATTGTTAAACACCAGTACATGCTCCTTCCTATGTGACTCTAATTCACATCGACCCTAAAATATTTGTTTTATTCAAGTACTGAATTCATCCAATCCTGGACCTGTCAATATTTAAAGTATTATAAAACCTAAAATTCTAATTCTATGCTATTGTAGACATGTTACGGACACTTTAATGAGAACTTGTGTATTATGTCTACCTGTGTGTGTCAACCACAGTGAAAACCAGCTGTAGTTAAATAAGTTCTTACCGTGTTGTCGCCCTGGCCCTCGGTGTGGTAGTTAATGAGATGTGATTTGGTGTCAAAGGGCATCTCAGTAAAGCCAAATGGTGCACCACCCATGCCCCCACAGGGGCAGAAGAACAATAGCAGAAGGAGGACTGTGAAAATAAAAAAAGGAGGATATTAGTCTAACGTTGTTGATTAATAATTCTCAAATTGTGGTCTGAGTGGTAAATGCTAAATATTCCTGTTTTCACTTCATGTATTTAAAGGTACACTGTAAAGATAAGCCATAGCATTAATGGAATTAAATCTTCACAAAAAGTGTGTTTATTAGGAATCTGTGGAATCTACTAGTGATGCAATATCATATACCTTATCATCTTCTGTTGTACAACCAATTTTATTTTATTTATGTACTGTTTTTTTTTTTGTTTGTTTATTTTGGGGTTTATTTTTTTGAATTTTTATTTTTTTTGTATTTTTTAATTTCTTGTTTCCTTTGTATTCCTGTAAGTTACTTTACTGTTTTGAGAAACAATACAAAAAAAAGAAAATGAATGAATGAATGAATATATAGATATATACATAAAAGTGGGTTTAATCCAGCATATGGTGGTTAATAGTAAATTACGTTGGGTCTAGTGTATTAGTAATGTAATAGTCAATTCTGGAAGGACATACTTTAAGGCAGCTACAACCTGGCAGCATGGAGCTTTTTTTTTTTGTCCCAACAAATCTTTATTGAGGACTCACATGAATGCAAAACATTAAAATTAAAACACACAAGATGTCATAAAGAAATATTATCAATACAAGTCAATTTACATATTGTAAGTATGTATAGACACATAAAGAATAAATAATAATAATCTAAAACATATTTATAAGTTGTCAGGGTTTTTGTGCTTTTTTAATTAATGCTAGAGATTGGACATACTTATCAAATTCTAACATAAAAGCCTTAACGTTTTGGGAATGTTTTAAGTAGCATGAAGCGTTCGTTGTTGCATCACTGTGTCCTGTTGGCATCACACAGATGGTTTTTGTGTTGTTATAGCGCCCTCTGGTGGGAAAACTATGTAATGAGAAACATTTGAACATGTCCTAAAATGTGTCTGAGGCTTCACTGGAATGTCTCGTTATGCATGAACTGACACGTAAAGCGATGATCAAACAGACATAAACTTACGCAGTAACAGCAGCAGACCCAGGAACATCAGTCCGATGGCGGCGGGTCCTAACCGCGTCGATTTCTTGGGTTGCCCGTTGCCTCCTCGTTCTCCACACACCACTCCATCCTCACAGGTACAGACTTGGACCGTCATTCTCTGCGGTTCAGGACAGCTGTGTCCTTGCAGATCCGACACTTCGAATTCCACTTCGTATAAGCCGGGCCATCTGTAGTCCTGGGTCCTCAGGATGACTGCGGTGTCTGTTGGAAACATGATTCATGTAAACTGTCAAAAAGTGTGAATCCCCTATGGTTTATTCTAAATATTATTCAAGATCTAAAACTTAAAGTTGAGTTCAACTTTGGAGCTCAAGTAAATTTAAAATAAACCTTTGAAATGTGACATAATACTAAAGAGAAACAAATTACTGTATTTTCCGAATTATATCACACTTTTTTTCATAGTTTGGCTGGTCCTGTAACTTATACTCAGGTGCGAATTGTATATATATTAAAATATATCACATGTTCTAAAATGCTATTTCACACTGATCAACTTGACCAAGGAGTAAACATTACCTACAGCCACCAGAGGGTGCTCTAGGCTTGTGACAACCACCAGTATCTTGCTTTTTGGACTCAATTTTATTTTTTGTTATTTTTATTCCTTCTATTTATCCTCCCTGTTCTGTTCTTTATGCTATAATGTATCTGAATAACTGTTAATTTAACATACAAGACACCTATTGAGTTTGTTTTTCTTTATTCTATTATTATTATTATAACATGCCTTTCAAGATGAAATGTCTCTTCTTGGTCTCCGATTTAGTAAAATAAATTTTTAAAAAAACTGCGACTTAAAGTCCAGTGCAACTTATATGTTTTTTTCCTTCTTCATGATTCATTTTTTGACTGGTGCGACTTGTACTCTAGAGCGACTTATAGTCTGAAAAATATGGTACATATTTATGTATGTACCTATTGTGTACGTGTTAAAAATTTATTAATTTATTTTTGATCTTTTTAAAAAAATTTTCCTTGCATATTTTACTGAGAGGCTGTGTAAGGATCATGTTCTGTCAGAGGTGAGAAGTAGCAAAGTATAAGTACTTTGTTACTGAACTTAAGTAGATTTTTTTTGGTATCTGTACTTTACTTAAGTATTTATTTTTCTGGCAACTTTTTACTTTTACTCCCTACATTTTTTGTGTAAATATCTGTACTTTATACTCCTTACATAAATATCTGTACTTTATACTCCTACATTCTCAGAATAGACTCGTTAATTTTTCAAACTAAATGGACAGTACATAAATACGTCATTCCATTCACTGTGGAATTAAAAAACGGAAACTTTAACGATTTTGCCTGGTTAAATAAGTATTATTTTAGTCATGGTAAAAAAAAACGCAGTTTTACTTTTTATTTTTGTACTTTATTACACTTGAGAAGTTGTACTTTTTTACTTTTACTCATTTCATTTTCATTTATTTATCTATTTATACAGGGGAAAATGCAAAATATATATTGACCTTAAACTGGACAGATGCATTGTATTAGGTTGTAACAGTAGTGTAGTCCCTGGACAGGCTGGTGTTATTATTAATAAAAAGCAGACATTGATATAAATTAAAAGCAAGCATTGATAAAAACTAAACCATACATTGATAACAACTAAAAGTACTTAAGTAAAGGAGTTAAATCAGTACTTCTACTTTTACTAGAGTACTTTTTCACACGAGTAGCTGTACTTCTACTTATATACAGAATGTACAGTGCTTTTATCACCTCTGTGTTCCCCAACATTCATCACTAATAAAACCCCTGTAGTTTGACAAAATGACAACAGCTGTATAGATTTTGTGCTCAGTTACTATTGTATCCCTGACATGTAAAACTACTCTCATCAGCGGTGCACAACACTCACCGTTAAGATGTTCCACCTGCCATTTGCCCTCAGTTTTCTCTTGGATGATGTTAAAGTGGAAAGGCGCTCCGTTGGGGCTGGCATCCTCGTCCTTCGCATTCACAATAACAGCGTTCGTCCTGAGGCACATAGTCTGGATGTTGCTGGTCAGGGTGGGGCAGTGGTCATTGAAGTCCTCCACCTGGATCGCTATGGTACCGGTGGCTGTTTTACCGGGCAGATCTGAGTGTAAAAAAAACCAGACAGATCAGTCATCCATTCACAGACAGGTACAGGGATATAATATAGTTAAAAATACAGTTATAATATAGTTAGATACAAAGGCAGCGTTCTCCTATTGGTGGATAACAGATAACAGGGTTCCTCCACATTTGAAATTTCAAAATTCAATACTTTTTCCAGACCCTAATTTCCAGATGTCTTGGTTAAAAAAATTCAAATGACTTGTGACATTTGAGTAAAAAGATGTGTATCATGTAAATAAATGATGGAATTAATAGTTTGTTTTCATTATTGTGAATATGTATGACATTATGTCATCAAATAATGTCCAGAATTTTATAGCTAGGTGATGGAGTTCATACAAATAAATAAAAAGTAAACCTAGATATATTTAGTGCGTGGCTTTTGTATTTTAACCCTTTAACTTCCCCACCAAGAAAAACCTGATGAAATATGTTTTGTTTTTATTGCTTATTCACTTGGGTGAGTCATTTACATATATATATTTTTTTAACCATACTTATTAATATCAACTCAGAAAGTGTAAAAAATTACTTATTAAATTAATTATTTCCACATATTCATGATGTGCTACCACTAAATGTTTAATATTTGCACCAATAGATAATCAGAGGTTTGGATTTTATAACAAAATAATCCATTATTTCCTATTGGTTTATTTTTTCTATTCTTACCATAGAAACACAAATCAAAAATTTGGTTGAACATGTTTTTAAAACATTATTACATATCTAACTTAAGTTTTGTTGTGGTATTAAATAATATAATTATGTCCAGGAAGGCCTCTTTTTCTATAATATTCTAAAATAGTAGTCATGTGTTTCATATTTTCACCAAAAACAGCCCAAATGTTTTTAGTGATTTTTATCTGTCTCTGTTCAATTATGTTCAGATAAGTTCGGTTCTTTACTTATTGAAATATAGAGACTCACAATGGGATCAAACATATGATCCAACAACAAGTTAAGGGTTAAAAAAAAAACAGATGAATTCATTTCTTTTTTTAAAATTTTATAATTTTTTGTGGTTTTAATGTATTATGATATTTTTACTCAAAACTCACTGCAGTACAATATGTAGGTAGTACTCTTCTACTTATTACTTTATGTTGAAACTAATGTGTATATGGGTTAAATACTGAATCTTTTTTCCTTTTTATTCAGTCATTCCCTTGAAATGAATGAATCGTCTGCAGCTGCAATAGAGTGTACCTTGTGAAATGCAAAGAACTTCAGCGTAGTACGTCCCGTTGACCAGGAATGGAGACTCTCTGTCGGGTTTTTGGTTCAGTTTGATCTCCGCTGTCTTTGGGTCAATGGTCAGCCAGTTGGCAGGGTCCACGTTCTTGGCGTACCTACAGCAGGAGTGGTTCATTATTGGTGAGAGTATCCAGCTAAATCAATGTTCAACTTTAAACAAAATGTGAACTGCACAGGACTTGTGCTCATTTGTTAATATGGATGTACATACTGGACATTCTCAGCTGGTTTCCCGGTGTCTTCATCAATGGCGGGGTACACTCCGACCACGTCGTTGGTGGTGATTTCAGCTCCCTCTGAGATCTGAAGAACTTTGACATCTGGCTGAAAACGTGGCCCCTCCGGCTCGTTCTCCACATTTATTTTGACAGAATACACTTTAAATGGTGAAGTGTCACCCGTTGTTCCACTTGGTGCCATGCCTGGCCCTGTTCCGGGTCCGGTGCCAGGTCCTGTTCCAGGTCCTGTTCCGGGTCCGGTGCCGGGTCCTGTTCCGGGTCCAGTGCCGGGTCCTGTTCCAGGTACTACACCTGTTCCAGTGCTCGTTCCTCCACCTGTTCCGGTGCCGGTTCCTACGACTGTCCCTCCAGCGCCTGCCCCAGTGATAGAGACACCACTTCCACTTGTTCCACCTACTCCCACTCCGCCGGTACCTGCTCCCGGTCCTAAACCAAACTCAGTGTGATCGAAATCTGTCGATCCGTCAAACTGTGGAGCCACGTTCTTCACAATGATCCCAAGGTCCAGATCCTTCACATCTTCATAATTAACCGCCTGTGGAACAGCATCACCAATGTTATTATTAAAGGGAGTTTTACAAATACTTTGGTTGTGTATAATCCTGATGTTCTGATTATGTACATTTATAAAGCTTAAGGTCAAGATGATGTATTATTATATTTTTGGCTGTGGATAAATGATGTTCATTGATGTGTTGATACATTTTATGATGAGCAGAACTTTTGACACCATTCTGTACATGTGGTAGGATTATATTTCTTCTATATAAGAAGAAGAAGAAGAATTTACAGGAAACTTACATCTTTAAGAAAATTAAGTGTAGAACAAACATATAAAGCCAGTGTATCTCTGTTATGAGGAATAATCTGGATCAAAACTTAAAAATGTCTTCTTTAATTTATGCATTTAAAAGGATGTATAAATCCATCTTAATAACAAAGTACAGAACATTACCTGAATAAGTGAATTAGTTATATAATATAGAAGAATGCGTCAAATAATATATTATTATGTATTGCCTATTTGTAATTAATTAGTTAATACAGACTATCATGAGTAGGAGACATTATCAAATTCATTAATAAGTGTATTTGTAGTATTTTGAGCATATAAATATTTTAGTTTATATAAAAAAAGGCTGATAATGCAAATCGGATTGTGTGTGAGGTGATTTAAAAGTGTATGGTGAATGGTTTTATTTGGATGTTTAGTGTAATTGTAAAAAAACAAAAAAAAAAGTGTTAACAAAGCAAAAGAAGCGGAATCAACTTACTTACTAGTTTGTAAAAAGGGGGTAGGCGTCTATAAGTTCTACTTCTTTCCACTCCTTTTTGAGTGCTGAAAATTTGGTTTGTCTGTGTCGTTTTGTTCATTGTTATTGGACAACTTTATGTGCTCGAAATAAAACTAAACTAACCAATTGATTTTCAAGCTTCAGGGGTTGTATACTAGTGGGGACTTGTGGTATAAAATAAATTGTTATGTATATTGTGTACACACAATGTTTTGCAACTAATGTCTTGATGTATATTACTCCATGAATATATAATTGTTTCTACCTATGTGTATTTTGTAATAGACACTTCTCTATGTATATTCTTCATACATATTCTACATGCATATGCTCTATATATTTTTCTATATGCATACTCTCCTTGTATAGTTCGCTATGTATAATTTTATATGCATAATCTACATGTCTATTTTATACGTATAGTTCCATATGCACACTCTTCATGTATAATTCTTAATGTATATTTTCTGTGTATATTTGCCATGTCTAATTCCATACGTGTATTTCTTGTGTATATTTCTCTATGCAAACTTGCTCATGCTCATGTATATTTTGTGCATATGGTGTTTTAATTTGTTTTAAGCAATCTTTTCATGTATATCTGTGTACACATAATGAGATGCATATGAACAGATGTAATTACCACTGTACATGAAGTGCATAAGCTCAAAATAAACTAATAAACTAAACTAACATTTAACAGAATTGTTCCTGTTACCTTGTCGAGCATGAGGATGCCTTCATTAGTTTTGGGGTCTGTGGTGATGCTGAAGTACCCGGCCTCGTTGCCTTTGATGATCTGATACACAGCCTGCCAGTTGGGAGTTCCCACCTGATCCTGGTCCAGTGATTTGAGTCTCATCACCTGTATGCCATGTGTGTTCTCCTTGATATTGCCTTCATACTGCAGGTACACAACATTATGAGCACAGTGCCAGGATTCTTACAACATAGTACACATTTTCTTACAACCAGGGTTCCTATACACATTTGAAATTGCAAAATTCCATACATTTTCCAGAACCTAATTTCCAGATATCCTGGTAAAAAACAAAAAAAAAAATACAAAGAACTTGTGACATTTGAGTAAATAAATGTGTATCATATGAAATAAATGATGGAATTAATAGTTTGTTTTTATTATTCTGAATATGTATGACATTATGTTCACAAATAATTTCCAGAAGATTATATCTAAATGATGTAGCTCATACAAATAAATAAATAAATATATATATAAAATCAAATTCCACACGTTTCCATACCTGTGTAGGAACCCTGTACAACATGCACCTTGAATATGTTCACGTAAAATGTTACCTCATTCTTTTCCAGAACAGGAAGGTGGTCATTCACATCTGCGACGTTTAAGGTAATTGTGCCTATTCCCGTGTTTCCCATTGGGTCGCCGTTTAAGTCTTGACCTTTCACTGTCAGAACGTACTGATCTCTTGTCTGAAACAACAAAAACATCACAAAGTCAGACTGAATTATAAAAGTAGATGACCTATGAAGCATCGCTGTATGGGTACGTTTTGTATAACTGACAAAACGTCAAGAAATTACAGCCACTGAGTGCAAAACTAATCACTAAAGCAGTCATACAGGTTTGTAGGACCCCTTCTGTTCATTTAAACCAATGCATGTTGCTCAAAGTCCTGGACAAAGATAAGAGTAAAACACATAAGATGATAAAACAGTAAAAAAAAATACCAAAGAATATGCTAAAACTGATAACAGATTGGAGCTACACAATATATTGTTTGAGCATCGTCATTGTAATGTACGTGTGCGCAATAGTCACATTGCAGATCCTGCAATGTAGGAAGGAAATGAACTTGATGTGTTCTCATTTAATTTCAAGGGTACCTGACACACAGTTGGTGGTAACAACATTGAAAAAAAATGAACAACAAACAAGAGAAAATCACTGAAAATCAAGAAGAAATAACAGAAAATGAAGAAAATCACCAAAATTAAGGACGAAAATTACCAAAAATGAAGAAGAAAATCACCAAAAACAAAGAAAATGACTGAAAATAAAGAAGAAAATCAACAAAAACAATAAAAATCATGAAAAAAAGAAAAAAATATTTTTGAAAATGAAGAAAATGACTGAAAATAAAAAAGAAAATCACAACATATATCGCAGTTAAAAAAATATATATATATATTTTTTTTTTTCCAGTATTGTGCAGCCCTATAACAGATACAACTTAAAATAGCACAACCAATAGATAAATTAGTCACATATACTAGTTTTAAAAGCCAGTGCAAATAGGTACGTCTTTAAAACATCATCAAGCTACAGATGGTACAGTACCACAACTATATGACCGACCTGTAGGGAAATAGTCACATTTCACTATAAAATATGAAATATAGTCCATACCTCTCTGTCAAGGGAGTCCCTTTTAACGCAGACAGTTCCATCTCTTTTGATGTAGAACATGCCATCATCTGGAGTCTGCTTCACAATCGAGTAGGCGATCTGGGAGTTGATATGGTCTGGCTGATCAGCATCAGTCGCAGTAATTTTTGTAATTTCAGTTCCTTTAAAACAGCAAATGAAGAGGTCACGTATCAGATTATCTCAACTCGGATGTTGTTTGATGACAGAAAGCAGCAGAATTTTAGCTATTGTTACTGCAAGGTTGGAAAAAAATAATGTGCCATTTCAATAGGTGTCTAAGAATAATTCAATATTGAATAAAGAAAAATATGCATTAGATTATAAAGCAATGAGAATTCTACATTGTTGACTTATTCTGCCATATTTGATTTATTGTACAGAAGTATGGGACAACACATATATGTGAGTAACACAAAGGCATTGTTTTTATGACAGAAAAGAGCAATAAGAATAATTTACAATGTTAATCTCAGGGAACATACAAATGGGTTATTTATTAAATCAGGATTCTTTAAGTTTTAAGAGTTAGCTGAATTAAGGACATTGTTGGTTGTGTTTAGAGCTAGAAATGAATAAATAAAATGAAAAAAATAAACGAATGGAAGCCCATAAATTTACAGAGATTATTTGTTTTAGTATCACAGGATGAAAAAAACACAGAAAGAGGTTTAACTTAAACAGCAAAAGGTAAGGACTGCTGGAAAACAAATGTGTATTTATGATGTTGGATTAGAATGTGGAATTCTTTGTCAGTGGAAAAGAAGAGCTGTAGGAATATTTTTTTCACTTTAAGAGGTTGAATAAGGAGGGAATAAAGAAAAATTATATAAAAAAATAAAATAATGATAATTCATTCATTATTATTATAGTATCATTATTATTATATGTATTTTTTAAATTATTATTATACGTCTCATGCCAACAGGAAGGACATTGTCTTTAAATACTAACCTACTCGACTGTGCTCATACACTGAAACTGGCTTCATCGGTGCAAATACTGGCGGGTTGTCATTCTCGTCCGTAACCTCGATTCGAATGTCAATTTTTGTCTCCGCATGCCTTCCATCTCTGTACGTGGCCACACCTGACAGCTGAAACAACAGAAAAATAAAAGCACACATATCGTTTTATCCTTACTTCTCGAGTAGTGCATCTATCTGTGAGGAGACATAAAGACAACAACGTTTTTCCCAGTTTTGTTCATTTTGAAATACAGTAAACCCTTGTTTTTCGCGGGGGTTACGTTCCAAAAAGAACCCGTGATAAGCAAAATCCGTGAAGTAGAAACCTTTATTTTTTTT
>JAPTGZ010000019.1:19811321-19823386 GCA_029814645.1 Fowleria isostigma
GGGGTAGAAGTGGGTGGAGCAGAGAGCAGCAGACTGTAGTCGGTGAGAGAGAAATGGAAGATTTTTTATTACTTTTAATGGCATTTTAGTGCGGTTTTAACTGTTTCTGTGTTGTATTATTTACTGTTTTTAATATTTGAATCCAAAGGTTTGAATCCTGCCTCCAACTGTCCACATGTCGAAGTGTCCTTGAGCAAGACACTGAACCCTAAAGTGCTCCCAGTGAGGCCTGGTAGTGCCTTGCATAGTTGCATGGCAACCATTGGTGTGTGAGTGTGTGTGTGAAAGGGTGAATGTGAAGCTTGTAATGTAAAGCACTTTGAGAACCATTATAAGAACAACCAAAAATGCACCACCTGACAAAAAAAACCAACCAAAATAAAACCCTGATGTCTATGCTAAAAGCACTGCAAAAGGAAAATGCGTTAAATGGCTTAATTTTGTCTCTGAGGCAGTAAAAGTGTTTTAACAGGCAGTCGTTAAATGTGTAACTTCACAGAGCTCCAAATGGTGATTGCATTAGCTTGTTTTTTCTGCAGCTATATTTTTTTTCTTACTGTCATCGTCAAGGCCTCACTCTTTAATTAATTTTAGTTTCCAGTCATGGTCGACCTCATCAGTGTCTTGACCTCTGACCCCTGGGTGATCTTCCTTAGTGCTTCCTCACTCCCTCCCCAGGCCTTTGAACGCCCTCTAACTGTCATCGCTGCAGCCTGTGGAGCGTTAAGAAGAAACTCAGACATCTCACGGCAGTCTTGATGTATTTACTCCCTTCTTCCTCACACTAATGGGAGAAGAGATGAAAGGAAAAAAAAAAAAAAGAAAAAAAACCCCAGTCTCCCCCCAGCTCCTGCAAATATGTCAGGACGGGCAGCGAGGACATACCGATTTAAAGTTTTTGGGTTAAGTGGAAGCAAATCGCAGCACCCCTCTTGGCTTCTTAATCACAGAGGAACACCCCCACGCTCCAACACACTTCAACAGATGCTTTTCTGTTGCTCAGGAGCGCAAACACACAGTGTACGTTTGTGAATGTGGGACAGGAGGTGGTCGGGTGATGGGGAGGGGGGTGAGGTTCGTGTCGGGCCAAGACTCCAACAACAGCAGAGACAAAAGTCTAGACGCTAATTATCATCAAAATTAATTGACCCAGTTGTGTGCTGCTCTTCATGGACATTAATAATGGTCTATTTGTTTGGACTCTGAGCTAAAATATATTTTCCCTTTTGACGCGGTGCATTTTTCTTCTGCTTCATTTCTACAAGATTGGTCGACAAACAATACGTAGAAAATGTAGAGCAATTTAACATTTGTTCTGTGCTAATTGCTTTTCTCCAGATTCTTCTTTTTGTCTACGACAATGGCGGTAAACAAGAGCAGTGTCAGTCAGTTGATAACTGTACACTCAGATAATTCAGTTTCACAAAGACAGGAATTTAATATCTGCAGACTTGCTTAATTAATAATTTTTTTTTTTTTTTCCCAACTGGCAACTTGCAAATTGATTGTGGTTGTGTCAGAAGAACCATCTACATTCATGTAGCAGTAATAAATACATGCTCTGAGTTTGTCACAGCACGGGAAAATGAGTTATTAACCACCCGGTCATGAATGATTAAATTAGGTTGCGAAATCATGACCAAATTGTTTCCCCTGAAACACAGGAGATGTTGACAGGAGAAGTGGAAGCTAAACAATGTAGCCTACTTCTGTGGATGGAGGGAACAGATACATGTATTAGTCACCAAATAAACAGTCTGTAAAAGTATATCTGTTGAGGCTTAGTTTTTAGTTTGAACAGAGTCTAATATAACAATAGCATGTGTTGAAGTTAAAATGTGTTGGAAGCTGGCTACATGCTAACATTAGCTAACATTAAGTCATTTCTGAACCATCTGTGTCATTTTCTGCATCCATGACGTTACCCAGTATATTGTTTTCAGTGTTTAGGCATTTTTATTATTTTTTTATTGATTTATTTATTTTGTCACCTGTGAAAATTCTTCAGTGCCACATTACAAATCAATTAACAGCTAACTGCTGTTATCTAGCTACTGTTAGCATAACAATACAGATGGTTAACTTTAGCTACCGCTGCTACTGTTAGCTTAGAAATGGAGATGGTTGGCTACTGTTAGCTAGCTACTGTTAGCTTAGAAACAGAGACTGGCTGACATCAACAAATGACCAGCTCTCAGTACAAAATATACTTTAACAAAAGTATGGTTGAATTTTACATGTTTTGACATTAACAGCAAATGTATTAATTGTCAACTATCAAACAAAACCGATGATGCTAGTTGGTTGAGGCAACAATCTAATATATTCTGGGGTAAAAATACACACACAATTAAGCTGATCAGGTGTTTTTGGTGGCTACGTGGCTAAAATACTGTTCTGTTTCATTTACAGAAGAAGGCTGAACACTTTTATGTCTGTTAATTTGCCAAGTAGTGTAATTTTCTATCATCTATGTTTTACCTTTATTTTAAATATAAATGCTTTTTTAAGGTCCTGGTCTGTTTAAAACAGTGCATTGCTTCATTTCATGCTCAGCTGTTTATTTTTCTTCCCCTGAACTTGCTAGCACTGATAAAGAGCTAATAAACAAAATACATAGTGTGATAAGCCATGTTCTATTTAAGAAAAATCCATAATGATCCAGATCTGCAGCTGCAGTAGCTTTAGTTGACTAACGCTTGTTACCATCAAACTTTTTTAATCATTCACTGTAATCATTTCAGTCCTTTTTTAATCATTCATACAAGAACTTGTAACTAATTAGTGTCATCCACCTCGTCTGTTCTTTATCATCACATAGAAAATGGTAGAAAAACAACCAAATGTTTTTGATGGACTTGTTGAAATCGCACTGGAACACACTGAATACAGAGTAACACCAACAGGAGGGAAACAGTTAACCAGAAGGAGATGAAACTCAGCTCTACATACATTCATAGTCTCTTCACATGCTTTCAGAAATGATTTAGCGAAATGTATGATATTTTCTGCAAAACAAATCTCTGAATTTACTTCACATGGATGTTAGTATTCATAAACTGAGTTTTGAATGTGATTGTGATGGTTTCCAGACCACAGAAAGCATTCAAATGAGGTGCATTTGAGCGATTTTTAAGGGTATTGTGATGTAATTTATAGTGCGTACAAGTATTGGAATATTGCTTTTATTCATCTGACTCTCTCTTCTCTCCTTCTCTCAGGTTATTGTTCTGGGTGGAGAGGCTGAGGGGTCGTTGTCAAGCAAGCAGGGGTCGTCGCCGTGCACAAGGGGCTTTACACAGGAGGAATACATCATCGAAATGGACCAAGAACTGGCAAAGGGACAGGCTGTCTTTAACGGTCAGTGTACAGACAGACACACACACAGACACACACACACACACACACACTGGGGCTTGGAGCGAGGACAACTAATAATCCCCTGCTGCTGGGTGGGGGTTGTTTAAGAGTCCTGCTGATATTTAAACCATAATGGAGCTTCAAGAGGACTGACCTTTGCAGACTGAGTGAGGAGCAGGATTAGACGGATAGACTGAGCCCATACCGGCCTCCTGTTTAGATAAGTAGGGTCCAGTCTGTGTTGTGATAAAAGGAGGGGGAATATGTAGGAAGTGACTCGTCCTTTACCTAGGGTATGGTGTTTATGGACGTGTGGGTGCTGTATGAGTGTTGTTATATCATCATAAGCACAGAAAAGCAACATCTATCACTTCAAGCATCGATAACGAAGTGTCTGTGGATGTGTCTCATAGAAAGTAGTGACATTTGAGGAGCTGCAGTGGCTTTAACACTTTAACTGCTTGCTCGACTTTATGGTTTAGCACATTCTGAGTCAAAAAATAGGAAATATGCTAGATAGTTCTCTTTCTTTCCAAAGGACATTACATATTTGTTTAAAATTTATTTTAGCTTATTGTTATTTTATTGTTATTTCATTTATTTTTTTAGTGGTATTTTATCCCATCTTGGTCACTTTTTAGTCTTTTATATAGTTTTAAGTGTAAGAGGGTACTTTTTATCTTGTATAATTGCAGTTGTATTTATTGTGTTCCATGTATTTTGTGTGTGTACTACTGCTGGATTCCTAAATTTCCCTCGGAATTGATAAAGTGTTTTCTTATCTAATCTATATTTCAATAAGTGTGGAGTACCTAATTTATCTTAGCCTAACTGAGCCAAGAAAGATGAAAATAACTCAATATATTTTTACTGTTTTTGGTAAAAATATGAACTTTATGAACACATTTTTGGCATATCATAGTGTAAGAGGCCTTCCTGAACATAATGATATTATTTGATACCACATAAAACTTAAAGTAGATATATGTTTTTTTAAAAAACATGCTCAACCAAAAAACTGATGTGTCGCTTTATGGTAAGAATAGAAAAATTAAGCCAAAATTATTTATAATTTGTTATAAAACCCAAACCTCTGTTCATCTGTTGTTGCAAATATTAAACATTTAGTGATAGCACATCATGAATATGTTCAGAGAATTAACTTAATAGGTAATTTTTTACACTTTCCAAATTGATATGAGTAAGTATGGTAAAAAAAAAAAATCCAGAAATCCCTCACCCAAGGGAATAAGAAATACAAACAATGTTTTCATCAGATTTTTCCTGGTTGGGTAGTTAAAGAGTTGATAATATTTCATTCCAATTTTAAGTACTTTTAGAGGATGGGAAAAATGAAGTATTCACTCTTTAATGGGTCTTATATCCCACTGTCCATCTGATTTAGTGCATGACAAACTGCGCTTCTGTTCTCTTCATGTAAAATAGAGGAAATTATCAGGTCATGCTGAATGGTTACAAATGGCTACAAAATATGAAAATATTATTCCACCATTTCAGCCTTGCAATTGAAGAATTATTTGAACAAGATAAGGCTGTCATTTGCCTTTGGAATTCACCTGCTTTGGTGTTACATTAGCTTCACACTCACGTAAAACAGTGTAAATGAACTAATGAAAAATTAATGACACAGATAGAGGCTCACATTTATAATACGGGCCAATATTTATAATTTGGGTCAATAACTAGATAGATATAGACCCATATATATATTCTAAGTCTGCATGAGATTAATTGTAAAAAAAATTTAAAATAATTTTACATACATATATATCTATATATGTATATATATGAATAATTTGATATTACGGTATATCAATTATTGTTTGATATTAGTTTTCTTTTTTTTTTTTTTAAGCATAGAATGAAGCCCATTTTCTCCAACATAAAAATCTGTGAAATTTATAAGGATTTTGGCTGTTGATTGGTGAAAAAAAAAAAAAATCCGATATTTTACAAAATAAGCAATTCATCAAAAAATTATGAAAATAATTATGAAAATAATCATATCATAAAAGACTGTAAGTATAGTCCCAGACCTCTTCCTCTTGACATCAGTTTCTGGCTCCTGCTTTTGAAATGCATAAATATTCCATTAAAATTCCATTTAAAGCATATACTTTTAATATTAATCTATTTCTGCAGGTCTTAAAGGCAGCAGGTCGAATTCATAATGGTTATAAATACCTAAGGTGACACTGGGAATCATAGACAGTACGTAATGAAATGGCAGCCGTATATCACTGCTCTGTCATAACTTAATGTGTTAAAAGTGTTCATATTTCATGGTGATTCTCAAGAATTCAAGGCGACCGCGATGGACAAACACCTTACAGGGTCAGGGAACCAATCAAAATCCCATTTAATATTCATCAGTCTGGCCAGCTCTAATTAAAAGATCAATCTGTAAAAGGTCAGCAAATAGCCAAATCGGGCCAGTCCTGATTCTCCAAAGCAACAACCTCAAATTTTCAGTACGACAAAATGAGTGCTTACATGGCTATCAAGAAAGGTAGATAGATAATATCTCTAGACAATATTTCCATCCTAGTACTAATGCTAGAGTGGATGATACTTTAACCTTTCATACATTTCATACAGTTATTATTAAAGGTACATTATTTGCAGTGCGGATTTCCCCACTTTGAGTTAAATAAGGTGTTATTATATCCCAATATATTGTTTAATGTCTCCAAAACATGTGGTTCCAAAGAAATTTGCCAATAACTATTAACTATACTACTGATGCTAATAACTGCCAGTTTGGGGAATATTCACAGCTTAATCCATATGGATGGAAATTTTCCAGATTGTAATCACTGATTCATGACATTTACCACAGTGGACAGTAACGTTTTAATGTAAAATTATATATTTTCTTAAATTAGCGATGTTTTCTCATTGTGGAAAGAGTTCTATGGTTGGGTTTATGATAAACTATTAGCTATTACATGTTAAGCAGTTGATGCATGAACTCCACTACAAGGAATAGCTATGAATTATGGTTAAGAAATAACATATTGAGGAAGATTTTAGGTCAAAAATAGCAGTAGTTGATTAGCAATTCGTGCATGGAAGAGTTAACCCCCCCAAAATTTTGTCTTACAGGCTGTATAAACTCTGGGGTACTGTTTGTAAATTGTAAAACTGACTTCAGGCCTGTGGAAACATGATATGTTAGTACTAGAACGCTGAGCAGCTTAACTCATAATGACCCAGTGCTACTTTTACGGGAGTTTCCAAATGCATTTTTCTCTCTCTTTAACCTTTTTTAAGTGATTTATCACCATTTATTATAATATCATCCTCTGCATTTTACATTTTTCAGTGAAAATCAGTTTTTTTTTTCCTATATTTATTTCACGGATCATAGATGTTAATAAAAGCTTAGATTAAAGTTGAGTGTAAAGTGATTTTTTCAGAAAAAATGTATCGTGAAATGAACATAAAAGAGTACAACCACTGTCATTTATCAAACTTTATTGGTTTTACCAGTGAATCAATGCTGCAGAAAAGTATATAATTTCTACCTTCACTATGAAGCCTATGAACGTCCCAAATGGGTCATATGATGATAAGGAAAAAATTACAAACTGCATTGTACACTAATTATTTACATGTGTTGATAGGATTAGTGGATCAAACGGTAGTTAAACATTCTAGATCAGCAGATGCTTTCGGTCATGGGTGGCTCTTTGGGTCTTTTAGGGTTAAATACTGACTGTATGTCTTTCTCGTCATGTTTTTTCATGTTTGGGTTAGGGTTAGGGTCAGCTGTAGGAGGTCACATGGTGCCGAGTCAAGTGATTAAGTGGGTGGTCAACTGGTTCAGAGCACAGTCAAGTACAGCTGCCATGGCAACCGCTGACTCGTGAGCCTGAATGTTGTCCTACCATTAATGTTTAAAGACAATCGAATAGCCTCCAAATACACCTTCAGTGGGAACGGAGGGTGAAGTCACTTATGGAAAAAGGTGAATTAAATGACTGTTAGGTTTCACTCATTCTTTACTTTTGTAGAAGTGAAAGTGCCTCTGGTTTGGTAAAAGCAGAAGTAGTTCTTTAATAGAATCCAAATGTACAAGTGCAAGCTCTGTAATGTACTCAGATATGGTACTAAAGTAAAAAGTGTCTATTTGAAGGACATTTTCTCTGTATTCTGTTGTCTGATCCTCATTCCTTCATAAAAATAAGACGTAAACATATGCATTTTCAGTGAATGTAATGAATAGAAACCTTGCTCCAAAGTGCAAATCAGTTTTCAATCTCTCTCACATCATAAATGTAAACATCAACGGCAGATTTTCTCCACTATCCAGTCTCCCTTTTTTGTCGTTTCTGCTTTTACATCCTTTTTTCATACTGCATTTATCATCTGCGTCATACACTGATAAACCAAGTGGACACATCTGGCATGTTATTACCAGTATATTAATGTTAAAATTCACTGTTGATGTTGTGAGAGCAGGCAAAATAGAAGGAATGGATAATTAACCTCAAAACCTTAAAACTAAAGATCATGAAATTATCAAATTACCTCGATTAACTGAGGTCATGAAAAATGCGGAAAACACAAAATTAAGATTATTCCCCTGGAGACCTTTCTTGCTCATCAAATATTCACAATGCATTCTGTTTGCTTCTAGAATGTTATATATATGACATATAGTTTTGGAAAAGGACTATTTTTAGCCCGCCCCCTGAAGGAGAGGTAAGGGGTACTGTTTTTAGTTCAGTTTGTTTAATTGTTAACACTCTAGCAGCAAAATTATTGGTTAAATTCACACCAAATTGGGTTTATAGATTACCAATGACCCATAATAGATCTAATTACATTTTGGGAAAAGTAGGTCAAAGTTAAAATTTTAAATACATTTTTAAAATCTTTTTTTTTTCTCTCCAAGTTTACTTATAATGACAAAAATTTCACATGTCTGTAGTAAAACCATTGGTTAAATTCATACCATATTGGTTTGTAGATCACCAGTGACCCAGAATAGATGTGTTTACATTTTGGGAAAAGTGGGTCAAAGTTCACAATTTTTATGAATTTTTTATTTAAATCTTGTTTTTTTCTCATTCACTTAGAATGGCTGAAATTTCAACTGTCTATAAAGCATCCATTTTGTTTCAATTTACTTCAAACTTGGCACGTATATAGAGACAGTTGATATGGTGACATCAGCACATGCACAGACGTGATGACATCAGCTGGATCGACGCCAAAACAAGCTACAATTGGTATAAGGGGCGGGGTTTGTCGTGCCTGTGTTGTACTTTGTTTTCAGCTCTTTCAGTGATAAAACAATCAATGTATGAATCATCTACAACTGGGCTGCATGATATTGGAAAAAAAACTGATATTGCAATTTTTTATAACCCTGCGATATACTATATTGTGATTTTCTTCTTTGTTTTTAGTAATTTTCTTTGTTTTTGATTATTTTCTGCTTCATTTTTGGTGATTTTCTTCCTTGTTTTTGGTGATTTTCTTCATTTTCTGTTATTTTTTTTTGTTTTTAGTGATTTTCTTCATTTTTGATGATTTTTTTTGGTAATTCTCTCCTTCGTTTTAGGTGATTTTTGCATGTTCATTGCTAATTTTTTTAATGTTGTTACCAGTAAATGTGTGTCAGGTACCCTTGAAATTAAATGAGACCACAGTTCATGTTCATTTTCCTCCTGCAGGACCTGCAATGTGACTAGTACACACATGTACACTGTGGTGACGATGCTCAAATGATATATTGTGCTTCTAATCTGTAACCATCTTGGCCATATTACTGAGTTCTTAAGCATACAAAGTACTTATTTATATTAAAATATGGTGATTAAAAGTATAAGAACCTCAGGAAAATAAAGAAATACATGAAAAATCTACTCAAGTGCAAAAATAATTCCTTTATACTTTGTCACTTCCTGTCCCGCTTCTGCTTTTCCGCTGACTTGTGCACATTATGCTGACTTTTGGCGGACTTGTGCTAATATGTCAGTGCGTATCACAGGGGTTGGAGTGATCAGTGTTATTGACCTAACCTCAGGGTATCAGCAGCAGACGGATCAATAGGCGGTGTATGTTTTTTTTTTTTTTTAACCACGTGGCGTGTGCGTGTGAGCTCTGCTGAATGTAAAGGCAGAGTCAAGCCTTTCCGACGACCCTGTGGTGTTTTTAATATTTCATGGGATCAACTTTTCATCTCATAGCTATACTGTCACTTGCATGAAATCTATCTTCCCGTGCTCACGTTTGATGATGAATGAAGGAGAAATTTTCTAAAAACCGCCTCAAATAAGATTCACAACATGTGAAACGGGCCAATCGGTAACGAGGGTGAGACTTGTTGCCCTTCGGCGGTTGTTTTTCAGCCCCGCCGTCTACATGTGTCTGAGCTGGGAGATGTCTGCCGATAGTCGACGTCTCTATACAAACGCGCTGGCCGGCAGACGGTTTTGTTAAATCTCTGCACAACACAGTGTTTGATGTCTGTATATGAATATGTTCCATTCTGATGTTCCTTTTTCTGCCTTATCTGGGAATGGGAATTGTGGGTATTGTGTTTGCTACTAGAGTAGCTGCAGCACCGAGCAGAGATTTCTCAGTTTCTCTTAGGGCTTTTTTTTTGGACAAGAATTATACCGGTTTAAATCCCTCCACTGTCATATTCTGACATCTTTTTCAGTTTAACAGGAGTCAGGTTGTGCAGGGCAGGTACCACTGCTGGTTTTTCCTCCAAAAGGAATTTCAAGTTTTTGTTAAGTTTTCACTCCTAAGGATTGAATGAACCAATTCTGGCCAGGCTTCATCCACTTTGGTTGTGTATACTCGAAGGATCATGAAGAAAACCCTGCCATAACACAGAGTTAAGGTGATGTGTGTGTGTGTGTGTGTGATTTGGATTGTGTGAGTGTGTGATCACATGTTTGTGTGCTTCACTGGACGTGTATGGGCTCTGTGAAGTGTAACAAGGCAACAGTGACTAAAGCTGACAGAGCGGCAAGAGAAACAAGGAGAGAGAGTGTTTCAGTGTGTTTGTCTGGTGATGGCGGTTGGTGGGTGGAGGTGAGGGGGTTCGGACACACACTGCAGGACTACGTTTAGTTACTTTAGTTAAGTTTATTAGTTTATTTCAAGCTTATACGTTCTATGTACAGTGCTAATTATATATATTTGTACAATATTCAATACTGTTCATTAGGAATGTAAGGATACACTCACCCCACGATACGATTCAAATCCCAGTTTTAGGTCCATGATACAGATTCAAAACAATTATTTTCCTTCCAGAGTGCTTGTTCCGACCAGTGGCTAATGATGATTATCTTGTGTGAGGGTAGCTCCAGTAGCTTCTGTCTCATCAACGTCCCTGTTCCGTGTGTTATCCATCACAACAGCTATCTCGTGATTAGTCTTTTCAAGCTCCCATTTTGCTTTAGCAGACTTCAGGACCGCTGCGATGTGTTCTCCAGTATGTGTTTCGAAGAGAGGATGAAAACTCGCCATGTGATGGACCCATTGTACCCACAATGCTTCGAGGAAATGTCTTCACGTGTCGGGACGCGTCCCATAGAAAGGAAAAGGGGCAGTGCGGAGTGGAGTCCACGACGCTTGCTAGTCGGCAATTTGGATGCACCGCTTACCCACAATGCTTTGCAGAAGCGTTGGGATGCATCCAATAGAAATGAATAAGGGCAGAGAGGAGTCCGCGATGCTTGCTAGTTAGCGATTTGGATGCACCGCTTACCCATAACTCTTTGCAGAAGCGTTGGGATGCATCCAATAGAAATGAATAGGGGCGGAGTGGAGTCCACAATGCTTGCTAGTTGGCAATTTGGACATGCCACTTACCCACAATGCTTTGTAGAAGTGTTGGGACGCGTCTCATAGAAAGGAAAAGGGGCAGTGCGAAGTGGAGTCCACAACACTTGCTAGTCGGCAATTTGGACGCACTGCTTACCCACAATGCTTTGCAGAAGCGTTGGGATGCATCCAATAGAAATAAATAGGGGCGGAGTGGAGTCCACAATGCTTGCTAGTTGGCGATTAGGACATGCCACTTACCCACAATGCTTTGTAGAAGTGTCGGGACGCGTCTCATAGAAATAAATAGGGGTGGTGTGGTGCGGAGTCCGCAGCAGTTATGGACCGTGGGGTCAAAACAAGCGGCAGTAATAACAGACAGCACCTCCTCTTGTTGAAGATGTGCATCGATCCCCCTTTTTTGATGTATCAATAATTAATCCCTCTTATTTGTATCAATTTTTAGCTCATTAAAAATATATCCTTACATTCCTACTGTTCATATACCTCATATGTACACAGATATACATGGAAAGATTGCTAAAAAACAAATGAAAACACCATATACACAAAATATGCATGAACACAAGCAAGTCTGCATAGAGAAGTATATACAGGGAATACACATATAGAATTAAACATGGCAAATATACACAGAAAATATACATAAAGAAGCATACATGAAGAATCTGCATATGAATTATACATATAAAAATAGACATGGAGAATGTGCATATAAAATTATACATAGGGATTTATGCAAGGAGATTATGCATATAGAAATACACAGAAACTATGCATATAGTATATACCTAAGGAAAATACACAGAGAAGTGTCTATCGCAAAATACACAAAGGTGGAACAGTTACATATATATCTATTCATGGAG
>JAPTGZ010000019.1:20248213-20258694 GCA_029814645.1 Fowleria isostigma
CACAATGGGAAAAACAAATTGTTCCATAGGTAGAACTAATTACATATATATGGGCTGTACCTAGTATTCATCCAAGGGGGAGCCTACTAGGAATAACCCACATATATGTTGCTATTTCTACCCATGGAACTTTTTTTTTTTTCCAGTGTGTTGTTTCTTTTTCCAGTGGCTATAATCATCACTACTTCGGCAAATTTTGGGAAAAAAAATCTGTGAAAATTTGTTATTATTATTATTATTTTTTTAATTATTGAAAATAAATAAATAAATAAATACATAGGTAAATGGATGGATAAATACATAAAAATGAAAATAAATAAAAAATTAAAAATACATTTTTAAAACAATAAAAAAAAAAAAAGAAAGAAAACAATTAAGAAATAAACAAAAAAATTTAAAAATGTATTATTTAATCCTGTTGGTTGGCCTAGTATGAGTTGTGATCATCTCTACCTATCACAGCATCTGTTGAAAAAACTGAACCCGTTCTAATGGTTTTAAAATTATGTTTTTAGTGACAAAACAGAGGTGTCAAAACTCATCATCAAGGATAGCGGGGTGAGGGGGGGTCGTCAAATGTTGTCTTTATAGGGGAAAGAGTTAATAAGGCGAATTGGGAAACAAATCTCAAAAGTGCCATTTAGCTGATGACAGTGTTATTACATATATATATTTGTTTATGTACATTTACACAATAGACTCATAAATCTAAATTATTGCATTACATGTAGGCTCCAGATGCAGGTACATATTGAATTTTAAATTGCCTTTCATTGTATAAATGCACAGTGAGCTTCACATTTACCTTTTTTACACATAAAATCTGTTATTCTTCAGCTCATTCGCTCTTGTTCTAAACTTATTCTTTTTGAAAACGTATCTTATTAAAACTACTTCACAGTTAAAGCTGTGCTATAGCAGAAACTGATCATATAGATGCAAAATCGTCCTTCAGCTCCCGGTCAGAATAATAAATTACAGTATGTTGAATGTTTATTATGTTTGCCCAGTGACGTCCCAAACCTTTCATCCCCTGAAGTTTTCAGTGACAAGATTTTTTCTTTTACAATGAGTGAGGTCTGCATCAGTACCACCTCCATGCTACACTATCCCCTCATTTATTGTCAGCAGCATGAAACACACTGACAAACAACATTCTCTTTCACTGTTTCTACAATAGGTGTCCAGAAGTTGTACAGAAAACATAAATAGAAAGTTTAACCCTTATTCTTAAGAATTATGTTGTCTATTTGTAATATTATTTCATCTCATTCATATTTATTCTGATTTAGAAAGAAATAACTCATACTAGTATTGACTAAACTAGTATTTAACCCATAAAGACCCAGTGCAACATTTGTGGCAATTCCCAAATTCATTTTTCTGTATATTCAACTTTTCTTATGTGATTTATCACCATTTATTGTGATATTATCCTCTTTATTTCATGTTTTTCGAGTTAAAATCATGTATTTTCCTGTGTTTAATGCGCTGATCATGTAGGTGTTTATAAAACCTCAGATTAAAATTGAGCATTGTTATATTAAAAATAGAGAAAACTGAAGAAAATGTGACTTTTTCCTGCAAATATATCATTAACTGAGCATAAACCAAGTGTATTCATCCACTGTCACTGACCCAATTCCATGGGATTTACTGGTGAATCAATGATGTAGAAGATGATGGTGTTTCCACATTCACTATGGAGCCTCTGAACATCCAAATGGGTCACATCTGATGACCACGAAAAGATAAATAACTGCATTTTACACCAATTATTTACATGGATTTATAAAATTAGTGGATTAATAGGTATTAAATAGTTCAGGTCAGTGGATGAGTTTGGTTGACAGAGGTTGTTTGGGTCTTTATGGGTTAAAATATACTTTCAGAAGACTCATTTTAGCTAAATTTAGCCCATTTCTTTATGTATATTGTTAATGAATTCACCAACTGGTACTTTTGTTTCTCAGGAGACGCAGGAGCTGTCTTTAGGATCATTACGGATAAATCCATGGACAGTGACACCTTTTTGTGCTTGAGTCCTTATGAGTCATGATTAATGATTTATTGAATTAGAATTGATTTGAGCCGAGCCCATTTGAGGGAGAAAAGTTAGAAAAGAATCCATGATGTGAGAGCTGCTGCGTAGGAATGAATAGCTTTGTCTTTGTGCTCTCATGCATGGACTACAAATGTGACAGGAGCTGCACACAATTATCGTATGAAAATCTTGGACTTGTAATGGTATGACATTGTTCCCTAAGCTCAATCAAACAGACAAAGAAACCACTATAATCTAACATAGAAAGACTCCGAGGCTTCTCAGAAAAGAAACAGAGGGGAGCATAAGTGCAAACCGATGTTGTACCGATGAACTGGTGGATGCTGTATTTATGGAATTCATTTTATCACGTCAGACTGACTGCAACAATTCAAAAAATATATATAGAGAGAGATGTTTTCTATGTAAGAGCTCTATTTACAATGCTTTGATGTATTCATACAAGAAAACCTGCTAAACTTTTAAACGCAGGTTATGTTTATATTCCATTGAAATGCCGCATAAAACATAGTGGGTGGTTAAGAAAACTGTTTTTGTTGAAGGTCACATCCTGGAAGAGCAAAGAAAGCCGAGAAAAATGTGACAAAATGCAGCTTTTCGTCCTTATTTTTTTTAGACATTTTTTCATGAATGCTATTTTTTCCAAAACATTTGTCAACATACTTTAACCCAGTGGTTCTCAAGCTTTTAAGCCCCTGAAATATATATATATTCTTAGCCAAGTACCCCAAACTCTCACTTCAGCATTTTTGATTGAATAAAATTTGGTACTAATAATGGTATTCAAAGCGTTTTACAATATAAGCTTCACATTCACCCACACATACACCAGTGGGCTGCCACTATGCCAGGCACTATCAAGCCTCACTGGGAGCAATTTCGGGTTCAGTGTCTTGCCCAAAGACACTTCGACATGTGGGCAGTTTGAGGTGGGATTTGAACCCCCGACCCTTCGATCATTGGACAACCCACTTCACCATCTGCGCCACAGCCGCCATGCCAAAATTTGTTCCTGTGTTTATATTTTCAAAACTTTAGCGAACAAAATTTATTTAACTGTAAAATATTTGCAGGAATAAATTTTTAAAAAATAAATGTAAGTAAATTTTGTTTGCCAAATGTAAACTGAAGTGTCCTCTTTCACTGGTAAGAAAAATAAATAAATTAGCCATAAATTAATAAATGAATCTTTAATCAACAAAAAATTAGCAATTAAAATAAACTTATTTTGAATAATATAAAATAAAAATGTTCTTAAAATGTTACCAAAGATTAAACAAGATGATTGACAATAAAACTATTACATGTATGTATTAATTATGTTTTATGTTTCAGCATACATTCTCATTCTTTATTTTGTATTTGGTATATGATGATTTATTTAATGTATTTTTACCCCCCAAAAATTTTAAATACCCCCTGGGCTTCTTGCAAGTACCCCTGGGGGGTACATGTGTCCCTCTTTCGGAAGTCCTGCTTTAACCCTAAAGACCCAGTGTTACTATTACAGTAGTTCTCAAATGAATTTTTCACTAATTAACCCCCCATTAAATGATTTATTAACATGTATTACAATAATATCCTCTGTTTCTTGCCCCTTTTTTTTTAAGTAAAAATCCAGTATTTTTGCATATTTAATTTACTAATCATGTAAATGTTCAAAAAAGTTCAGATTAAAGTTGACGGTTATTCCATAAAAAAACAAAAAACAGTAGGAAACAGTAGAAAAAGAGGCTTTTTTCAGTAAAATCTATCATTAATTGAACATAAACCAAACATTTCCATCCACTGTCACTGATCCAACTCCATGGGTTTAGTGGTGAATCAGTGTTTCCACGGTAACTACAGAGCCTCTGATGACCATGAAAAGATGACAAACTGCATCTTACACCAATCATCTCCATGCATTAATGGGATTAATGGATCAACAGGTATTAAACATTTTAGATCAGTAGATGATGGTGTTGCTCGTGGATGTTTGGGTCTTTATGGGTTAATCTGGCTTTGTTAACATGTTCTGAGCATCTCATACCTCTCCGTTCCTAATGGTGTGTTGCACATGTTGACGTTTCCACCCTTGGATCAGTGGATTACAGCGCCACTACTGGTAGGACTGAGTATTACATGTGTATCTGCTCAGAAAAACAGCTGCATTGTACCATTAGAGGTCTAACTCCTTAGGGAATCTTTAACTGCTGTCCCTCGGGATAGCATTTAGGCTTAGGTGTGTCTGTGATAACATGAAAGCACTAAAGCACAAATACTGGTTTCTTATGCTTTGTAGAGACAGACGCTGGCCTCTGTTCTTAGTTCTGTACAGTTCTCTGCAGGAGCAACTCTGTAATGAAACAGAATGTTCCATGGAGTGAATTTTCTTTATCTGATCAAAGTTTGCTTTAGTTCTGTGAGACTGGTGCAGTGCATATTTTAGCCCAGTGTAAAAAAAATAAATAAAGCAAAATAACACCCTGCTGTTCCTGTGTACCTATTTTTAATTCATCAAAAATTATTTTAACCCTGCCTGGGTTCACAAAGGTGAATGAACAGCTAATGCAACTCATATATCATTAGATTACAATGTCATTACTGATGTGGTTTAATTTTGTTTAGCCAAGGACAAATCCTGTTAAGTTATAAAAGGTGTATTCTGGATTGATTGGTTTAACTGATTTGATTGAATTTCTAGTTAATGATCCGTTCACGTCTGAGCGAGAATTTATTGTTTTTAATGAGGTGAGATTTCAGCTGTTTCACTGAGGAAATCCTGTCTTCTTTTATCTAATTCAACCGATTTAATTTATTCCCTAAAGATGAAAATTTAAAAAAATGACACAGTAGTAAGAATTGCCAGCCATTATAAACTATCTTTTGAGCAAACACCAAAGTCATGTAGGTCACTCTCATTCACCAGGGTAAAGACGAGCAGTAAAAATCTCCTTTGAAAAGTTAAAGGAGTGGAATGTTTTTCATTAAAAATCATGTTGTCATTGAATTGGTCCTACTATTTAACTAAATAATATTTTCAGCTTTAGTGTGGGTTATTTAAATCTGTGTGCTTTAGTATTTTATTATCATTTCATTCATTTATGATGTTTTTAGAGGCATCTCTCTGTAAAGTCTCCATTATGTTTAAAGCACAATGGCTCAAGAACAGTTTGATAGAAAGAAGGAAGCTTTGCACAGATGTACAATGACCTTATGGTGTTGAACAAACATTGATTCCTACAAAAAAAATAATAAAAATGACAATGTTAGTAAGTGCAGCCCTAAAGTTCTTAACTCCTTCCCCCATAAAGACCACATTTGACCCCCCCTACCTTTATTGATGAGTTTTGACACCTCTGTTATATCACTAAAGACATGATTTGATGACCATTAGAACAGGTTCAGTTTCTTCAAATGTAACAAAGGCTGTGATAGGTGAAGGTGACCACAACCCAACAACCAATAGGATTAAATGATACATTTTCTTTATTAATTTTTTTCTTTAGTTCTTTTTTTTTCCTGTTTCTTTATTTTACTTTTTTATTAACTTATTTTTCATTTTTTCAAGTGTTTTAAATTTTAATTTTTGTTATTTTTCTTTATTCTGTTTCATTGTATTTATTCTTTTTTTTATTTAAAAAAAAATTTAAATCACAATAATAATACATTTTCACTGGTTTATCCCGAAGTAGTGACACTTATAGCCACTGACAAAAGAAAGAACACACTGGAAAACAAAATGTTCCATGGGTAGAACTAGCAACATACCGTATATATGGGTGGTTCCTAGTAGGTGTTCAAGGGGGAAAAAATAAAATGTCAAATAAATAAATAAAAACATGAAACAGTCTTAACATTTGTGGTTAAGTGCAGCATTTAAAGGTAAAATTTGAAACACTTCTCACTCTTGAAAAAATTAATTAAATTAATTAAAAGCCTATCACTAAAAGTGCTCATACTTTAATTATCTGTAATGTTAAGTTTAAGGCAGTTAAAACGGTCAGTTCAGGCAAATAAATAAATCAACAAATAAATAACTACTGTAATCAGTTTAGGTACAGCTGTTAAGATTGAGGAAAATGAGTCTAAACCATTTTGTTTTACCGGGCTGTAAACATATGCTCCTTTTCCACCGCACCCTTCCAGCACCGACTTGGTTTGGCACAGATTTAGTCCTTTTCCACTGGGGGTTGGACCTGGTACAAGTACTTTTTTTTCGTACCACATCCTCCGTGGTTCTTACAGGGCTTAGTCGGTACTGAAATTTCCCTGCCGGCTACTGATTGGTCAGAGGGAGTGTTGTCACACGTGCACAAGGTGTATGCAAACCCCGTACACCGATAAGAGTGATGGCAGAAACCACATAGCCTCTATTATTCTTTATCGTTTTACTCACAGCTTGGTCCACATAAATATCTACAGGCATTATCTACCATCAGATATCGTCTCTTGTCAGCTCTTATCTGCTGGTGTTGAGCTTTGTACTTCATTCCTTTGCTTTTCAGTGTGTTTCATGTCTCCACTTGTATCTGTTTCTCATTTCACCTTTTCTGTGACAAAAAAGCCATAGACCAAGCAACGAGTACAGCAGAACCTCCATGTCATCCATTGTTGTTACCGTTTACTATACCAAAACTTATGTTTCGAGTTTCGACTCCGCTAACCACGTCCATTTCAGTCGCGCCGAGGTGATATCAATTGCGGCAGAGAAGCACTGTTCCAAACCGAGTAGAGCCAAGCTGGTACAATGCAGTGGAAAAGGAACAATACTGCCTCTAGTGGTCAGATGAGGAACTGCAGATTTTGGCACCCTGCTGTTTTGGTTTTTCAGCCTCTGAGGTTAATGCTTTTTCAAATAAATTGGTGTATTACTGCCAGTCAGACATTTTATTTTCAGTTTTATATTACATGTTTCACACTCAATGTTAAAGTTGTGTATCATAGTACTGAAGTTTTCCATGTCAGAAACAAACTACAATTACATGTGTGTGGTTATGTTTACGTCTCCGGCATCCTGTTCAGGAGGTGTTGGTTCCCTTGTTGTGCACCGTCCTGGACTAATACTCAGTGCAGTCAAGACGAAGCCATGACGGCCTTCAAAGGCATCTGGACTCAGGGATTCTGGCGCTGTGTGGGAGCAGAGTTCGTCGCCATGCTCCTCTTCGTCCTGCTCAGCCTGGGTTCCTCCATCAGATGGGGTTCTGTCGCAGAGGTTCCCCAGCCCCCGGACCTGGTGCTCATCTCCCTGTGCTTTGGTCTAGGCATCGCCACCATGGTACAATGCTTTGGACACATCAGTGGAGCTCATATTAACCCCGCCGTCACAGCAGCCATGGTAGTGACCAGGAAGCTCAGTCTGGCCAAAGCTGTGTTTTACCTGCTGGCCCAGTGTGTGGGGGCCATAGTGGGGGCTGCAATCCTGTACGGGGTCACCCCAGCCTCTGTTCGGGGTCCCCTCGGGGTCACCACGGTAAGCAGTGGTAATTTTAAAAAGCTATTGTAACACAAAGTTTCATTCGTAGTAGTGATATCACCTTTGTAATGCAACTATGTACAGCATCAAAGGAGGTTTCACGTATCAGCTGTTTTATAACTGAATCTGGTTCTGCTCTGAGATGCTTTCAAGAAACATTGATGAATACTTTTAGTACCATTTAAAATACTGGTGGTGTTCTACATGTATGTTCTTATTTTAGCGTTTTATGTATGGTTTTAGACTGACTTTTATTGTTTTATTGTATTTACGTATGTCTTTTAGTGTGGATGTAAGGATGGGATTTCTAGTTTGTGTAACTTCTGCTGCTGTCGTCTTGGACAGGACACTCTTGATAAACGGATTTTTAATCTCAATGAGCTTTTTTCCTGGTCAAATAAAGGTTATAATAGTATAATATTTATTTATTTTACAGACAGCAGGGGGAGTCACATATTAGAACATATTTACAGGTACTAAAACCACCAACAAATCCATGCTAGGTATCCACAGACTGGATCACACACTGCAGAAAGTCTTTGAGTTTACACACATATTATAGCATCATGTTTTCTACATCAGATTAATGATTATCAATATCAAATATGTAGGTTTTTGTTATTTATTGTCATTATCTTTCATCCACATCACTATAATGTCTTCTGAAGTAAATATTTATGACAAATTTATGATTCAGTTAACTGTTACTACATGCCTATTAGAATATATGCTAATCTTAAAAACGTTGTGATAACAGAATCGGAATCAGGATCAAGTCAACTGAATAAGACTAAAGTTAACTGAATGTGTTTTAATGAAGAGCGGAATCTTAAAAATCATCATCTCAAGTATCAGTTTGAGAGCAGCTGCATTCATGTGGATTGATTTGTGTACAGTAAGTTTTAAAAAAAGGCATGTTTTGCTTTTCGACCGTTCATGCTTCTTCATATAGTGTTTATCATATAATTAGTTAATATGTGTGGTAAGGCATGAGTATCCAGTCTCTCTATTACATCATTTCAAACCTTGGTAAATCAAACCTATGTAATCACTGTCTGTTTAAAAAAGAAAAAAAGAAAGGTTTTCTTTTTTGAGTCGAGTGAATACGTATTTTTTAATATGACATGGCCAGATCTTGCATAGAAAAGAGATTTTAATGCATTTTACCTGTCAAATAAAGGATATAAATAAATATATAAGAGCCATTAAAGTCAAGCCTTAAATCCCCAGATCCATACGATAATATGTTTCTCCATCTTCTTTCATTAATCGTTCTCATCACATTATCTGGATAATAACCTTTAATCATGGGCTTAGAAGTACCTCAATAAACCTTCTTACTCCTGCACAGATTCAGAGTGGATCTCAATATGCGTAGAATGTAAGAACCAAGCACTTTTCAGCAAACTTCATGCTTCAGAATAGGCTCTTCTACCTTTGTGTTTTGTGATTTTTATGGGGTTTTTTTGGGCAGAACTACTGAGATAAAGGAAACAAGAGGAGTCCACTGACCTGTAATACATTCACTGGGTTTATATATGGACTATGATGGCCCTAAAAAAACCTTCTCATTGCTCATACCAATGTTATTTTCCCACCACAGGTGAATACCAGAATCTCTGTGGGTAATGCTCTGGTTGTGGAGCTCTTCATCACCTTCCAGCTCATCTTCACTGTGTTTGCTACTTGTGATGACAAACGTGGTGACCTGAAGGGTTCGTCTGGTCTGGCTATCGGCCTGTCTGTGTGCATCGGCCACATGTTTGCTGTGAGTAGCACTACGCCCGTTACAAGGCCAGCATAATGTAATAAAAGCAGAATCCTACATCAATAAGCCTGTCATAGTCCCTTTATGCTGAGATTATAATGACTACATTGGCTGATATGCCTCTAAAACATTGCATGGATATTGGGGGCGGTGCCTTTTTCTATGACAATAGAAAGACAATATTACAAAATTTCATTTTAGATGTTTTTTACACACTCCTATTATTTACCCTGCCCCCAGAAGGGGAGGTGGGGGGGTACTGTGTTTGGTTCGGTTTATTTTTTCTTTGTATATGTCTTTGTTTCTTTGTTTGTTAAACTATTGGTTAAATTCATATCACCAAGAATAGATGTGGTTACATTTTGGGACAAATAGGTCAAAGTTAAATTTTTTTTTATATAAATATATTTTTTGTTCTCCTATTTACTTATAATGGGCAACATTTCAAATGTCTTTGTAAAAAAATCTATTTTGTTTCAATTTTCTTCAAACTTGGCACATACATATATAGAGGTAATTGATATGCTTACATCACCACAGGCATGGACATGATGACATCAGCTAAATTGATGCCAAAATAAATTACAATGCATGTGAGGGATGGGGTTTGTTATGCCTGGCACCATTTGTTGATTCTAATATTCCACTACTTTGTGAAGCTAAGACTTGGTAAAACTATTAAACCTATGTCAACACTACAACAGCTCATCCAAATCTGACTTCAAACATTCAGCATTAAGGCTAAATTAACACGTTTTACAGTACTACAGGACAAAAAACATGTCATGTCATGTTACGTCATCTTCATCCACTTCATCCGGGGCCAGGTCGCAGGGCAACAGTCTAAGCAGGGATGCCCAGACTTCCCTCTCCCCAGACACTTCGTCCAGTTCCTCAAGGGGGACCCGAGGCGTTCCCAGGCCAGCCGAGAGACATAGTCTCTCCAATGTGTCCTGGGTCTTCCCTGAGGTCTCCTCCCAATGGGACATGCCCAGAGCCCCTCTCCATGGAGGCATCCAGGAGGCGTCCAAAATAAATGCCCCAGCCACCTCAGTTGGCCCCTCTCGATGCGGAGGAGCAGCGGCTCTACTCCGAGCTCCTCCCTGGTGACTAAGCTCCTCACCCTATCTCTAAGGGTGCGCCCAGCCACTCTACAGAGGAAACTCATTTCAGCCGCTTGTATCCGGGAT
>JAPTGZ010000019.1:20299747-20311841 GCA_029814645.1 Fowleria isostigma
AACCTAATCAGGCTAAAGGCCAAATTTCTTATTTTAAATATAATTTAAATGAAAGTATTGAAAGGAAATGAATAACTTAAAATAAATATTATTTATTAGCCTCCAGCATCACATTACTGACTGGATTGCATTTTTTTTTTCATATGATCATTATGTGGAAAAATAGTGTTTCAATTCTTACCACTGAAAAGGAGAATTATAGAACTTCTTTTGACAGACTACCTCCACCTTTTCTCTCTCTCCTGTCTCTGTTTTCAGGAGGTGAGAAATGATGCGCAAACTGATGGAACACTAAAATAGACAGTGAAAAAAGAAAATACATAGCGAGAAGTTTGACAGTCAAATTAACATCACATCCGCAATATTTTACATAACTGACAGCTTTTAGTAAAGTGTCTAGTTCAGATAATAACTGAATATGTCACAGATATAAAAAGTATTCTGGTGCACAGTCTCTCTCTGGAAGACTTTCATATGCTTTTATGCTTTGTGAAGTTTATGTTGGAGTCTGTTGTTGTGCTTGGGTTGTTTGTTCAAGCCACCGATAGATTGAGTTACTTAAATACATGAAAACAGCCTGAATAGTTGGGGTTTTTTTTGTTTGTTTTTTGTTTTTTAGAGGTTTTGGGTTATATTTTAGATGAAAATTATGACATTTGCTCACAAGTACTTCAATGTCCTTCTTGTGCTTCTCTACTGCTGCAAGAATATGCAATACTATACCAGAGGTCTTCAACAGGGGGTCCACAACCCCAGGGGGTCCACGGAGGTACTGCAGGGGGGCCGGGAAATGTTTGGTTGATTAGATAGTTTTTTATATTTTGAGAAATATTTTTACCATCCCTCCCCCCATAAATTTAAATGTCTCTAAATATAATTAATATGAATCCAATATATTGTAGTAAATGGAAAAATGGGGGTAGAATGTTATCTTTCAGTCAGAAATGTACACATTGACACATGAGCTCTGTCAAGCTTGGCACCTCTGTATGCAACATGTCACTAGACCTGTATTGAACCACTGGACTATGCCCAGTTGATTATAAAACAATATTAAATACAATATATGTAGCGGGGGTCCCAGTTCCATCTCTCCATCAGTTTGGGGGTCCTTGGCCTGAAAAACGTTGAAGACCCCTGCTATATACTGTTACCTTAGAAATCAATATAATGTGAAAAGATGCCCCAGCACAACACAGACACTAACACAAGCTTTGTATCAGCATACCAGCACATGAAAATGGTACATAAAAAATCTTAAGATTTTTCATTTTTATTGGACTGGTTGAACTGAATGCATGGATATTGATACAACAACAAAATACAAGCATATGCTGTCAAGTTTAATATACACGGTCAGCCAAAGTACATTTTCAAACACAAAAATTTGCTTTGATTATCGCACACAATCACTGCTGCATCATTTTGTTCAGCTCATACAGTTTCACATTTATTTTCATCCATAGCTGCATTAATTTTTGTCAAGATCTTATATTGATGATGAGAGTCAGACTGCTGTGTAAAGTCTTCTCTATTACATCCCATAGATTCTCAGCAGGGTTCAGGTCTGGACTTTGTGGTGAAAATAAAGTGTTATACTCCCTGAACCAGTCATTTATGATTTGATCCTAATGAATCCTGGTTTTGTCATCTTGGAATATGACTGTGTCATCAGCAAAGAAAAATAAATCACTGATGTTCAGACCCGCTCATTCAGTATATTCAGGTTCAGGTGATCTCATTTTATGGACACATAATGTTGCTGAACCTAGACCTGACCAACTGAACCAACTCCAGATCATGACACTGACCCCTGCAGACTAGACACTGGGCATGATGGGTAATCACTTCATCAGCCCTACCCACTCTGATGTATCCATCACTCTGGAACAGGGTCAATCTGGACTCATCAGATCACATCAGTCATATATAAAGTACGGGAAAGTCACACTTGAGTAGAAGTAGAGGTACAAAAAACGACTAGTAGAAGTTCAAGTCACAAACTGAAATGGTACTTCAAAGTATTTAAGTGTCCAGTATTTACTGTACTTAGGTATATCAAGTAATCTACAATTAAATGTACTCCAGTAATGAAAGTAAATGTACTAGTAAATATTAATAACAACCAAAGGCAGTCAGAATTTTGAATATTCCGCTGCTGCTCACATCAGGGTGAGTGTAGGCCATTGTTCAGTCGTAAGGGCAGCATCAAAAATATGCTTAGAAATTGAATGAACGCTCCGACCCTCTACAACTATGTAATGTTGACTACATAAATAGGATCTATTCACACCAATTTGAAAACTAAAGGTTCTCATCTAGTATTCCGGTAGTTTTTTTTGTGAAAAGTGTTTTGATTCATTACTAGCTCGGTCTAGGCATAACAAGATTTTTCCTCCAGAGTGATGAAGTGTCTGTCACGTGATCGCTTCAGACCAATGTAGTAACTGCTTCTTAAAAACAAATACTAAACATGGCTGCCTCCTGGGTTCAGCAGGCTGGCACGACGATGCGGAAAATACTTAAATAATTCCTTAAAATGAGTGGAAGAGATTATAAATGATTTCATATGCCTTAGGGCTATAAGCAACAAAAATACACATTGAACATTGGATGACAATAAGAGAGAGTCTCAAACGCTATTTGTTTCCATACCTGGGCATAACCTATGTATTTTACTATAGACAACTGGAGCAATCCTGCTGTTTTGTTACAAGGGATTATTGTGAGCTGTCTTCCTTAAATGTTTACATGTTCAACCCAGATCCTTCTCCTAACAGTACACTGCGCTGAATTTTAAAAGATTTGTTCTAGCGTTGGAGATTAAACACTGGTTATGTTCTTAGCATGGCTTTGGATTATAAGAAAGATACAGAGCCATTTAAGGTGAGACACTGCAGGCAAAAATGATTTTTCATGCATTAGGCTAATTATCCAATGGAAGGCTCTTACCTTCTTGTTCAGTTAAATCCAGATGTTTTATGTTTTGGTGGGAAAAGACTATATAATATGACTTGATAAGACTCACAATATGAACATAAAAAATGTTAACAAAATGTCTGAATCAATGCTGTGAGGAAAAATACAAACTGTCATCTACATAATGAAAAACACTGCTGTCAAGAATGCAATTTGATGAAACAAACAATAATTGTGAAATGATGGATGCGTTTCTCTCATCACATCACACGGTCCTAATCTCAATGACAACACAGTGGAAACTGCTGTGATCTCATTAGAATCGGCACCAGAACTCAAGATGTTTCTAAATGCCACTAAGAACAACAACAAACTTGTGTCGTCCAAGTGACGGTTTGACGTAAACATGTGCTCGCAAACACACAGCAGGACTGAGAAACAGCGGTGATTTCTCACTGGGACTGCCTCTCTGTTGCCATGGGTAACTAACTATACCTGCTGATGAATTTACTCACCATGCATTATAGTAATGGCCGCAGGGTAAAGAGTGTCTGTTTTCTCCTGATCACAACCTCCCACCCCCGTCCCCCTCCCACACACCAGTGAAGATAATCGGTGTATCTGCTGTGTGTGTGTGTGTGTGGCAGGTGTAGAACTCTTGCTCCTTTTTTCCTCTTTCATAAACACTCACAGATTACACACACACACACACACACACCCTTTGAAAAGTAGGATTTTAATCAATATCTCAATGAACATAAGCACAGTTTCAAAAAATATGGACAAAACTGAGTTTTACAGAACATTTCCCTGAGAACATATGTTGTATAGTGTCCCACAGAAAATGTTAATTCTCAAATAAAACTCATGGTTATGTGACAAATCTGTTGGGGTCTACTCATTTATGCACTGAACATATGTTGTAATGGTAGAATCAAACTTCCTATTATTGTCTCCCACTCATGTTTGACTATGTCACTTCCATTTTTGAGGATTTCATTTTTTTGCACATGTAAATGTAAAAAAACAAAATAAATCAGATTAATAGGTATAGGCATGAAGACATCAGAGTACTGGAGAGATATCCACATATGTTAATCTGATTTCTTACAATCAGTCTGATACAGTATATTACATCATGCTGGGCTCACTGTTAACTTAGAAATATGGTTAATTTATGTCATACTGAACCTTTAATAAAGACAAAAACAAAATGAAAGAATAAAAATGAATGTGTAATTAAAATAATAATTGACTGCAGCTTTAGTTAGAAGCTCCCCTCACTTAACCAGACTTTTAAAGTCTTGAAATCTGGCCTCGTAAGACTCTATATTGAACAGAAGACAATAAAAAACTGAGCAGGTTTGAAGGGAGCAATTTGGAACAGAACTGCAGAAAACAGCAGAGTGGTCCAGCAGAGAGCTGAGTGAGAGCCCAGGGGACCTTTGTTCCCAGCTTGTCAGCCAGCGGCCTCCTACTAGGCAGCCACTTGCCTCTCTGAGCTAATGCTTTGTTTCCTGCCAGGCACCTGGCATTGTTAAGTCGCCTACGAGAAAGTGTAGGGTAGCTCTGCAGCTCTGCCAGGGCACAGTCATATGTTTATGCCAGTGCCTGACACCCTGTCCTTGTATTTCTTTGCTTGCTGTCAGGCGTCTGGCATTGTGTGGCAGTCCTGAGGCTGCCTGGCAGATACGTCTCTAAATCATCAATGCTCCTCTAAAACTTTACTTTGAGGCCTGCCAAGCGGCAGACAGCATGTCATGTGGTACAGTGTGACTGGCTTGTTGCAGAAGCCTCGAAGGCATAACTGAGGCAAAGAATTTCACTGATTCATGAGAGATACACACTGCAACCATAATAAACAGCTATGTCAACAGAAATGCACATTTGTTGTTACTATGTTAAACCCTTTCTAAGTGTTACTGTGAGCTGCAGTAATAGAATTATGGCGAAGAACTTCTCATGGTGTGGGTTCAGATTTATTGAAGTGGGATTGTATGAGGGACTAATCCAGATTCAGTATTCATTATCTCAATCAGGAGTGCCCACACTTTTTAATCTTGTGAGCAACTTTTAAAATTACCACGTCAAAATGATCTACCAACACTAAAAATGGATATAAACTGAGTATACTTTTTAAGAGGGGTATGTTCTATAGCTACATGAGCCCTTATGGCACAACTCAATTCAATGCATGTCTGATCAGTTCCTTACTCTGATGACTTACACTGAATAAAATCATCGAGGGTTGCATAGACTGTACAGAATTTGCTGATACCAGCCTCAAGCTGACTTCCACATGATCATCAGTCATGGTGGAGCACTATTTGGACTGAGTAATCTTCCAGTGGGAAAAATGACTGCTGTTCACTTAACTCTGATTTTAGTTCCCCGGCCTTTATCTTTCTCAGCTCACTTTTCAGATGAAGTTAGTGTGATAGTTTTTATGCGCTCTCCAAATTTCTGGTCTTTGGAATACCAATGATAGATTAACAGATCAGGCAAATGCACTTTGAATATAATGGATATGAATATATATATAGAGAAAAAAATCCTCTTCCCATTCCACATTGAAGTGGTATATTTTTGGTTTCTTGGTTCAACTCTCCCAATCATTTTATAGCCATCTTTAGTAAATATAAATTGGAAAGCTAACTAGTTCACTTAGTTCACTGGAGTCTTGTAGTAACTGCAGGTTTGATCACAGTACATGGTGACCCTGTGTTAGAAGAGATCTTAGACTGGAAGCCCTGTACATCAATTATGTGGTAAACGCCATAGGAAGGGTAAATAATAGACTTACATCTGAAACATGTTTTATAAATGGCACACAACATATCCACACTAATTTAAAGATCTTCCAGTTGATCAAGATAGACTTATTGGGCACAACTGATCTAGATCTAGGGTCTGCTGCTTATAAGCAAAGGGGACAGAGCCTTTGTAGCGGTGGCTCCTAAATGGTGGAATGCCCGTCCACCTGACTTATGAGCAACAGCCTCAGTGGACATTTTTAAGTGGCGTCTCAAAACACATTTTTAATGTATTGCTTTTATGGGTACTCCTTGATTTTATTGGGTATTTTACATTGTCATATTTTTGCATTTTGTATTCATTTTTTATGTTGCTGTTTTATGACCTATGTATCTGTAAAGCTTTTTTATTTTTATGTTTTTATTTTTGAGTGTCGTTATATATCATTTTAATCTGTAAAGCACTTTGTGAGATTTGCTCTGTGATAAGTGCTATCTAAATAAACTTTACTTACTTACTTAGATTGTCACAAGCACTGACTCTTACATGCAAAAATGTAGCCATCAGGAAAAAAAACACTATAAAAACTCAAAATCAGCATAAAGGTTTAGAATACAAGATGTATGTAATTTGCCCATGCTTGTTGCTTATGTGAAGTTTAAGTAGGAGTCTGTTTTGTGGAGGTTACAGTTCATTTGTTAATCTTAGTCAAATCCACTTCAAAGATGGCAATGGTAGCTGGCATTGCAGACTGTAACTGCTACTCTAAAGAACTAGATGCATGCGAACATATGCTAATTTTAATACTGAGAGTAACCGTATGCATTAGTCAAAAATATTTTCATCTTTCTCTGCTAAGTGATGAGGTTAACAGCAGATCAACATTTACTGTGTCCTGTGTTGGGTGAAATATTTTTTATCAGATGAAATTTGCATCTTTGAAGGGGTCAGCATGAGAAATCCTCAACTCCCCATTGATAAGCACTATCTAACAGTGATATGAAGTGGTATACAATGCAATTAAAATGATTGTGTTTTTTTATTGGTAGCTAAAATATATTTTGTTAACTGCAGCCACAGTAGTACATCACCCAGCATCTCTATTGATACTCCTGTCTGCCTCTGCAGTTTACTATATACTATATAAGTAAAATAGGTAACAGGCATACAACCCTGATCCAAACACGACAAATTAACCCTTTAACTCTAATCTATTTATCATAGGTGTCTACAATATAGAAAATATTCTAATCTACTTGAAGTCATGCTTGTGTTATTTCAACTCTGAGAAACCAACTGAGAAAAACATCTGACTCATTACATGTTAAATGATGCATTATTTTTCATCAGCTAGCCACTAACTGTAGCTTGCTGTGCGGCAGGCAGTGCACAGTGGGTTTATAACAGCTTTTCCCTCAAAATTTTTCCATACTGAGCTGGAAATAAGGTTGAAGCTAAGACTAAACCAAGCCAGCAAATTTGTAGGGCTACAACACATGCTAAAATTTCTGTTGCGCCGGGAGAGTTTATATTCCCCCTTTGGTTTCAGTCATTTAAGGAATTGTAAATGTTGAAAAACATCTTTTGGAAGCATGGCGTTCATCCCTCCAGTAAAGTTCACAGACTTGCACACCCCGCTGATAAGTACTGTAAAAAGACTATTAAAACAACATTGTAAAACCTACAATTAATTAACAGTTCTGGCAATACCGACAAAAAGATGCCCTATTTTTTACACTGATAAGAAAGTTTGGAAAAGTGCATAAAGCCAAGTAACACTGAAATTGTCTTGGAGGCATGTGGTAGCCTAATGTGTTACAAAGATACTGTCTATCAGTTTTCCCGTTATTTATCACCCATTTGTATATACACCGGTCAGCCATAATATTGATAATAATACTAATTATGCCATTACAGTGGTACCTTTCAATGGGTTGGAAAAACAGTATTTGACAGCAAGTGTGCATTTAGTCTTCAAAACTGATGTGTTGGAAGCGGTAAAATGAGCAACATAAGGAAGTGAGTGACTTTGACCAGATCCATATTGTAACAGTAATGGCTGGGTCAGATCATCTCCACAACTGCAGGTCTTGTTGGGTGTTCCTGGTCTGCAGTGATAAGTACAGACCAAAAATGGACTAAGGAAGGACATCCCAATCTCTGGGCAATTGAACATTTCCTCTATTTCCAGGACTTTACTGATCTGCTGCTAATATCTGGGTTCAGATACCACAGCACACCTTCAGAGGTCTGGTGGAGTCTAGGCCTTGAGTTAGAGCTGCTTATGTAGAACGAGGAGAACCTACAAAATATTAGACAGGTGGTAATAATGTTGTAGTACTATAGATGTGTGATTAGTGGAGATCCGGTTGCTGTTCTTTAGTCCACTTTTGGAAGGTACTAACCACTTTACATTGGAAATGAACAACAAGATCTGGAGATGCTGACACAGTGATTTGGCCATCGTCATTTTAATTTCTTGTCAAAGCTTCTCAGATTCATAACCTTGTCCACTTTGCTGTTTCTAACACATCAACTTCAAGGTCTAAATGTTCATTTGCTGTTTATTATGTCCCACCCACTGACAGGTTCCATTGTAATGATATAATCAAAAATATTTCCATGTCACGTGACAGTGGTCATAAAATCATGGTAGGCAGGGACGGTTCTGGGCGAGATATTGACCCCACCCCCCACCCCCAACCCCAGACCTGACATGAAGTTGTCTGTCCAAGTAGCCATAGTTTTACCACTTAGTCAATGGCTGATTGGTTAGCGTGCACAGCTGTCAACTGGAAGAGGGGGGATCGACGCCCGCTCAGGTCCTCTTCTGTTTGTCACCCTTGTATTTGATTAAACTCAAATCCATTTATCTTTGATGGAAAATTTTACATGCACTGTGTAAAAACAGAATGGCATCTATAGTACCAGGGTTTCATCTATTTGGACTAGACTCCCACACCGCCTGCAGAGCTGAACGTGCGCTCACTGGACGTGTGTTCGCTGGATGCGTTTGTGGCTGCGACATAGACGATCATTTTTGACACCCTGGACAGAAAGGCCATTGTCTGTGACTGCCACAGGTTTAGAATGTCCTCTCCATCCCAGAACAAGTGTCCCTCAATGTAGCGCTGGACCTCGTCTTTCTCTAACGTCTTCTTCACCTTCATCCTCCCACTCAGTAAACTCATCTCCGTTTTGTTTCTTTCTCCGGTTTTAAGTTGATTTTACAAGATCGTGTGCACTAAGTGACAACAGGTGCAAACTTGTTAGAGACCACCCTGCATAAATGAGGACTTGGCGTGTGTTTTCATGAACAGCGATGCGCAATGGACACAGTGCACTGAAAATATAGGAGATGCAGCACCAATAGAAACAGTCCGCTATATGGAAGAAAATGGAAACTTGCCAGGAACTCTGAGAGAGAGAGAGAATTGTGTTATGTTGCGGTACTTAATGGTCAATGTCTCTCCTGCACCCAGGACGTGAGAGAGACAGTGGGAGCTCGGAACAAGCACACTGCGTCTGGCGCGCACTGTGCTGAGAACGCACCGCGCCTGACATGCACCAGGCACTGCGCTTGGCTTCGCTCTCTCCGTGCCGTTGAGTCCAGTCTCCGTCTGCACAATTTGTGCTGGAGGAATGATGAACTACTGCCAATAGATTCATCCACAGATGCATCCACAAGGCTGTCAATTTGGAGACAAGATGATATATGTTTTAATAAATATTTCCTCATTCATTCATAAATGTCAGAGGGGGGTGAAGTGAGTGAAAAGCGTTCATTAACGCATGCAAACCTCCTTTACTTGTCTTTTTGAGACGTATTAGATATAGATGCAGTTTTTTTTTCCCCCTCCCTTCCACTAGCGCCCCCTCCAGAAGGTGGCACCCAAGGCAGCCGCCTAGTTGGCCTATGCCACGGGCCACCCATAATGGTAGGGCTGCATGATATTGGAAAAATCTGACATTGCGATTTTTTTTTAACCCTGCGATATGAAAAAATACTCAGGAGGATATAATAGCTGTGGTGGCAACATAAATGCTCAAACAAATCCTTGTTTTCAGTGATTTTCTCATGTTCGTTGCTCATTTTTCAATGTTGTTACCAGTGACTTATTCAAACGATTGTGATTGGTGGATCACTGTGCACAGTGAGTGTCAGATACCTTTAAAATTAGATGAGAACACATTGAGTTCATTCACCTCCTACATTGAAGGACATGCGATGTGACTATTGCGCACACATACACTGTGATGACGATATTCAAATAATATACTGTGCAGCACTATATCATAGTATGATCACTTAAGTTCTGGAGCTTAAATACATCATGGTCTATCAATCTGTCCAAAGACATAAAAACAGTTTTTTTTAAAAATCACTTCATATTTAGTCTTCATGGAAACTGTGCAACTCTTCCACTTGATTTGGGGTAGGCCAGTTAGATGTAGCTCTGATCTCTCTAAAATATGTGGAGCCTTGTTTTAGGGATGTGTATAATTGATACTGATGTTTTTGTGTGGATCTGCAGTGACATCTGACATCCCAGTACATTTGTTCTTGCTTCTCCACATCCATTATAGTGTCTTCTTTGTGTACAGGACAGCCATGGCAGCAGCAGCAGCAATATGCCGACTCAGCAGCTGGTCTCTGCGAGTCCAGTGTCTCCTGTGGGTTCGGCTGGCATCCCCACACCAGCCCAGCTCACCAAGACCAACGCACCAGTCCATATAGATGTCGGAGGACATATGTACACCAGCAGCCTGGCTACACTCACCAAGTACCCTGAGTCACGGTGAGAAGAGACATGCCTCTAAAACAGTTAAACGCAAGAAACCTCTTCAGTATTAAAGCTCATTTATGTTCACTATACGCACGTAAATATGTACATCCGTTTCTAACATTGTCATGCATCACTGCCTTCATACATTTGTGCTTCCAGTGCATTGGAATGAATACTTCTCAATCAATCCACCAGAGGGTGCTGCTTTTGAGTAATGTATTCACCAAATACCACAAAAAAGAGCAAAGTTTTTTGGGAAGAAGAAGAAAAAAGTCAATAATACGAAGATGACAGAGGAGGTTTTACTAATGTGGATACTAATGTTGATCATGAGAGGGGTAGTTGTCATAAATATGTCGGTAGTTTTTTACTAACTCACACAGTTGCTCTTTGAAAAGTTCCACTATTTCTGGAAGTAATTCTCTTCCAAACTCAACAGTGCCTCTGTGGTTCCCGGTGGTACTGCTCCGTATTCTCTGTCTAGGTACGCACCTGCAAGCTCCTGGAAATAAACGGAATTATGTACGGAATGTACGCAATGGATGGACAGAACACTCTATATCCCTCTGCATCTTTAACGTAGAGTATAAATGAGTCCTTAGAGTTAGTATTTAATGTTTTTCTCTACATGGGGTCTAAAATAATACAAACATTCAAGGACTCAATGATAGGATGGCAGAAAATCTTACAAACACTTAGTTTTGTAAGAAAATATCAAATAATGTAAACATTTAGGTCCAGGTCAAGTTTCTTTATATAGCACATTTAAAACAATGCAAAGTGCCTTAAGTGCTGTACAAATCTGCAGATTCAAATGCAACATATATTAAAACCTAGTAAAATATGAATAAATACAAGATATACTAAACTTGATTTAAAAAATTAGATACACATTATTAAATAGCATCTAAAAAACATCACCTGGTGATAAAACAAATAAAAGTCACACACTTGTACTCTTGTTGTCAAATTATACAAACAAGTTAAGTCTGCATTAGTGTGATAATTGCTTCATAGTGTCTGATAATGAAACTCTTTCTCACGGCCCGGGTCCAGAGGACAGATTGACACATTTGTAACACATCTGTGGCCGGCAGACGCAAAAGCTTTCCAAACATTTGGTCACCATTTGTTAAACGGGCTTCTCTGTCTTCATCTTTCTTGTTTTGGGCAGGATCGGTCGTCTCTTCGATGGAACGGAGCCCATAGTTCTGGACAGTTTAAAGCAGCACTACTTCATCGATCGAGATGGTCCGATGTTTCGCTACATCCTCAACTTCCTCCGGACGTCAAAACTCCTCCTCCCAGATGACTTCAAAGTGAGTGTCTGTCTAGAGCTTGGATCAGGTACTACCACAGTACAACACTGCAGCGTGTCTCAACCAATTACCAATAACCAGTTATCGACAGTGTAACAGGAGGGATTCAAAAGATGGCAATGTCAGGTGTAGTTTTTAAGGGTATTATTCTAACAGACAATAACACATGCACTGCCTAGTCCTCAAATATAATGACTTCAGTCCAGAATTTCTCAATAAAAATTATCTTTTTTTTTTTAATTCATTTATACAAGGAAAACAAAAATACAAGACAATACAAGACAAAACATCTGACCTACTAATTCATAAATTTCA
>JAPTGZ010000019.1:20329100-20339731 GCA_029814645.1 Fowleria isostigma
TGTCATTTATACATTTTGTATATTTCGAAAACTATAACAAATTTAGTCGGGCTGGTTAAGAGCCACAACGTTCATCTTGTCAAGTCACCAGGGAGCACTTCACCAAGCCCCGCAGGTGTGTGGGTAAACACAGTAACATACATCTTGGAAATTATTTCCCACCAAGTCTACACACGTCTCCAATACCGGACCGGTCTCCCAAACTCCGGGACTTATTGTTGTGTAGTTCCATTCCTCTTACCCCTTTTCTCCGCTCCATTCTGTCTGTGAAGCCGCAGTGAAAGTGGACAGGAAGTAGAGACTCCGGTTTGTTGAAAATAAAGTTATTTGCAGTGTCACATTCCAGTACAATTTCACATTGTTAATATTATGGTCTGTAAATGTGCTGGAATAAAGACTTTATGTTTATATGCATCCGTGGCGGACTGCCCCCAGTCGGACTGCCAAACAAAATGACAGATTTCTCATATTTGGCCACAAGTATAATTTTAGGCAATGATGCAATGAGGCTAACGATATATGCAATTTTCACTTTCTAAAATTAACTGATGAAAAATATTTGCCTTTTTCCAAGATATTCTAATTTTGATGTTTGTTATGTTAAAACAACACAAGCCTCCAAGTAAGGAGAGACAGATAGGAATCAAATTAGGGCTGCACGATATTGGAAAAAAACTGACATTGTGATTTATTGTTAGCCTTGCATTATATATTGCAATTGTCTTCTTTGTCTTCTGTGATTTTGTTGTTTGTTTTTGGTGATTTTGACTGTTATTCGTCATTTTCTTCTTCATTTTTTGTGATTTTCTGCTTTATTATTGGTGATTTTCTTCCTTGTTTTCCATGGTTTTCTCGGATTTCCTTCTTCATTTTCTCTGATTTTCTTCATTTTCGGTGATTTTCTTCATTTTTGATTTTTTTCTTTGTTTTCTCAGATTTTCATTATTTTTGGTAATTTTCTTCATTTTTTATGTTTTTCCTCTTGTTCATTGCTCATTTTTTCAATGTTGTTACCAGCAACTGTGTATCAGGTACCCTTGAAATTTGATTAGAACACGTTGAATTCATCTGCCTCCTACATTGCAGGACCAGCGATGTGAGTACTGTGCACACATATATTGCGATGACGATACTCAAACGATATATTGTGCAGCTCTACATTGAATGACTTCACTAACACCCTAAACATCTCGAGTTAACACAGTTGAAAATATGTGATCACTCAATATCACAAAGACATGATCAGCATTTTAACAAGTTCACCTCCGCCACAGACAAAAAAGCCTTTCTGTCCCTTTCTTTTCGACGTTTTATTCAAGCTGAGAAACAAGCTTTAATTCAACTCACTTCCAATTAGCGCTGCACACTCCAGCACAGAGTGTACCTGACTTGTGGTGTGAGTACAGTGCAGCGGTGGAGTGTGTGTGTGGGTGGCATCAGCAGGGCATGTAACTGAACAGATTTTGTTGCTGTGGTGAACCTCTGTGATACTGCTTCTGTAAATAACTACAGTTGTGCCGCTGCCTTTCATCTCCTTCACACCTCAGTTGGACTGCAGGCGGAAAACATTACACACACTATCACATTACCAAACACACAATTAGCATGAACTAGACTTTATGCCTCACAGACATATGCCTCTGCCAACCAATCAGGCTGCAGTTTACGGCCCGTTTAAGTCCACATATGAGTAAAATAAAAAAAATTAATAAAATATTAGTTGACATGCTCATAAAGGAAGAAAGGTAGCAGGTACTTACTTAATCCTACACCATTACAAACATACTTACCTCAGTTATTCCATGATGTACAGATGCATTTATACACATGTATCTATATTTTATTTTTATATAAACTGATCCATTAAGATCATCCTCCTCCTATTTAGTCCAGTGCATATTGAGTTCACGTCATTAAATAGACCTGTGTAAATACTGCATTCATGAGAACGGTACAGGTGGATGTAACAGAGTTCCTACACATTTGAAATTTCAAAATTCCATACTTTTTCCAAACCCTAATTTCCAGATGTCTTGGTAAAAATATTCATTGATTGATTACGCAACTGAATCTCTTCCCTCACGGTGAATAATTGTGAATCTTACTCCACCATAAATAAGTCTGAGTGAATATTCACATCTTTTCAACATTAATAACATGTAAACTTACATTCAATCAGCAGCAGTAGCATTTCTTTAGTTTATATACCAGAAAAACTATCATGTTAGAGAGGTAGAGAAAACCATCCTGGTACCCCATGTGTGCAAAACAGAAAGTCAATGAAAAAAAAAAGGAAAATAAATTATTGCAAGTTTATGGTATGTAAATATTACACACACTGTTATGGCAATATTAAGATTTTTTGTAATATAATATGTAGCCCAACTAGCACGCACCTAAAAAACCCCAGATTGAGCCATTTCATTTTTTAGATATTCATTGTTTCATGTTTTAGAAAATAGAACAGTGGTAACAGTCTTGGAAACATGAACATTTTTCCATACATTTGTTTCCATTTTCCATACTTTTCCAGACCTCGAAATTTTTAAAATCAAATTTCATACTTTTCCATACTTCTTGGTTAGGAACCCTGATGTAAAGACATACAGATGACAAAACCATAAAATTCAGCCATGGCTGCAGCTGACAGACATGTTTTCTGGAGTTTAAACTGCAACATGAATAATGACTGAGCCTTACTTTTTATCATTGCTTCACACAATCAGGGCTTGCAAAACAGTGTCTGCTATGACAATTTTAGGAAAAAATGCCCCAATATATCAGCTAATGTGTGAAAAATTAAAATCCATGACTGTGGATGTAGTAAATTTGGAGGTTAAAAAAGATGATGCAGTTTATGTTACAGGTTTTTTTTTTTTTCTTAAAAGTAATTTCTGAGGATTAGTTGCGTTTTAAGGTCTTATCTACAGTCCATTATTAGTCCAACTTTGAGTTGATCTGAGTGTAACTGAATGATATACATGACTCTGCTTTCATAGTGTCCACTGAAGCCACAAGGCACAGCCAAACAGACAGATTCTCAGAGAAAAAGCTCTGTATCTGGGTGTGAATGCCACACAAACACGTGTAAAGATATGGGTGCTGAGCACAGCAGAGCATTTAGCGGCTATAGACACCAGAGAATAAAACCACAAGCGCACCTCTTTGGCTCGCTGCTTCAGCTGTTGATGCAGTGGATCCTCCATGTGTGAGCGACGCTGTGGACCAACACAAACACACATATGTGGATGTAGACATGAAAACATTATGCTGGTGTAACTGAAACTGAATCCCACCTCCAACTGTCCACATGTCAAAGTGTCCTTGGGCAAGACACTGAACCCTAAGTTGCTCCCAGTGAGGCTGCCCACTGGTATATGAATGTGTGTGTGAATGGGTGAATGTGAGGCTTGTATTATAAAGTGCTTTGGATAAAAGCGCTATATAAGTACTGATCATTTACCATTTGAACATGAGACTGAAATATGAAACTAAAAAGATTTTAAAAGTNNNNAAATAGATTTTTTTTAATTTAGTTTTTTATTTAAAAAAAATATATAATAATAATAATAATAATAATAATAATAATAAATTTTCACAGTTTTTTCTTGAAGTTTGCTGAAGTAGTGACAAAACACCGAAAAAACAATATGCTCCATGGGTAGAACTAGTAATACATATATGGTTTGTTCCTAGTACGTGTCCAAGGGGGAAAGAGTTAAGATAAAATATGGCTTTATTGATCCCACCGTGGGGACACTTCACAGTAAACAGCAGCAGCATACAACATCCAAGTGCAGAGAAAAAGACAGATTGAAAAAAAAAAAAAAAACAAGACAAGAAATGAAATCTAAAGAGAAAAATAAGACATTTGTTATTTATATAAATATAGACTTAGACTTAAAATTAAATATTATTTACATTGTGGTTGTATATGCATGGTGTGAATTCTGTGCAAATTTTTGGTTCAGCTTACCCTGGCCAATCGCAGCAGTTTCTCTTTCTCCTCTTCGTCTTTCTTTTTCTTCTTCAAACTCTCCACTTCCTCTAGAAAACGAAGCTGAGTGCGCACATCGCTCACTTTGGTAGACCACAGATCCTCCTGTAGGATCACAAATACAGGCTCAAGGCAATCATCACTCACCTTTAGGGTCAAATTTAACATTTGGCATGCGACTGCTGCTGTGGTTAATGCTACACCAACATTGAATTCCTACCGAGTCGAAACATTTTACTCACCCTGAGCAATCAAACACCATCATGAGCATTTCAATTTCAGAGAGATGCCAACTCATCACCCCAAGTTAAATCAATTCCTATTTATGCAACCCAAATTTTCCTCACAGTGCTGAACAGTCTGTATAATATATGACTGTGTCCTTCAACCCTCAGTTTTAAGAAGCTTCAGATGAAAAAAAAAAAAAAAGAGTAATTTTATGTACTAAATGAAAATCTCTGTAACTATTAGCTACAGTAGCAATGACTCTTCTTCTGAGTATTTATCACTTGATCTGAGTAATATAATCGCAGCACTTGGTCGCCATTGAGCACAAAAATGAAGCTATAGTTTTAGGTTTAGAGTTGTGTGGGTTTGCCATTGCACATATACAGCTGTTCAATCTTACAGAGTGCTGTACCTTGAGGGCTGACTTGCGGTGTTCGGCCATCAAAGTGAGTTTCCTCAGTAGCCCGCGGAGGCACTCCTGGGTAGCATGAGAAACCAGAGTCACAACCTCTGGACCCACATCTGTCACTCCCAGAGCCCTTCCTGACGCAGAAAACATGGGGAAAGGTTATCATAACAGTAAGCTACGTGTGTTGAGGAAAACTACCCAGGGGAAATAGCTGTGTATTCATGTTGTCGGTTTGCTCTAAGCAGCTGTTGTACCTGTGAGCAGAATTCGGCTGAGCACCGGGTCAGGTGAGAGGAAGGGCTGATCCTGACATGACTGCACCACAGAGCCAACCACGGTGGTCAGGATCTGCGCGTTCTCCTCTCGGAGGCTCACCCCAGCCATGGATGTTACATCATTTATGTCGTCATCCTCTCTGGGAAACGCAGACACATGCACAGGCGGGCAAAAAGTAACCGTTTTGAGCATGAGTTCAAGTAAAAAAGCTTTGCAGAGTGCATGAACACCAGGTAGACTCTAATTACTATTACTTGTAAGATGCTGAACTGTCCTTGAATATAAATCGGGTGGAATGAGGTGGCTCATGAGGAAAGGGCTGCTTCATAGGAAAAGGTCCTGTAAAGACACAAAACACACATGTCAGCTGCAGTGTGGCTTTTCACGAGTGGTGTATGAGCTAGGGCTGCACAATATTGAAAACAACTGACATTGCAATTTTTTTGTAAACCCTGCGATACATATTGCCATTTTCTTCATTTTCAGTGATTTTCATTTTCATTTTTGGTGATTTTCTTCATTTTCTGTGATTTTTTTTTTTTTTTATTTTAGGTGATTTTCTTCATTTTCAGTCATTTTCTGCATTTTCGGTGATGTTCTCTGATTTCTCTGACTTTCTTCTGCATTTTCTGATTTTGTTTTTTGGTGACATTCTTCATTTTCAGTGATTTTCTCCATTCTCAGTGATTTTCTCTTGTTCATTGCTCATTTTTTAGTAACTATGTGTCAGGTACCCTTGAAACTACGTGAGAACCTACATTACAGGACCTGCGATGTGACTATTGCACACATGTACACGGTAATGATGATGCTCAAACGATAAATTGTGCAGCTCTAGTGTATGAGCTGCTTCAGTGAATGTAGCCCGGTCATATATAAGACAAGACTCGGGTTATGAGATCCTAAAAATCTGAAGGATCGCTGTCAGCTTCAGGGAACTCATGCAGACAGAAGCAGGACTGTGGACTCTTCAAAACACTGCCACAGTTGTCATGTGTTCTACAAGCAAACAGCGGCTTTTGGAAAATAATGCCAAGGGACCGCTGACAACTGGTGTCACTGTAAAATCCCTGTGATGCATCATTTTAAATGTCAGCAAACAAAATCCCAATGAGTCTGAATGTTAGATTAAACATTTAATCACAATAGAATTGCCATTTAACGTTAACTCACTTTATTATCCCAGCAGGGAAATTCTGTCTCTGCATTTTACCCATCCTAATATATACAGAGTACCTAGCGTTAGCATTGGCACACTTTTGGAATAGTGAACAGCCATTGAGGGCAGTCAACATTCAAGAAGTTTATTTGCCATTTGTGCATGACACATAGGTCCTCTTGCACGGTCGCTCCTAGAGTCAAATAAAAAGTGACACTCGACAGACATATAATTATATAAAAACAAATAAAAACTATTACACATACATATGAAATACATATATATATATATATATATATATACACACACACTATATGTAATTAAAAAAAAGTCCATAATAACCCTATATAAAAACCCTAAAAGAACTATTTAAGAACCCAGGAGACAATAAATAAAATAAAATACAATAAAATACACTGCAAGGAGGAGGTCGTCAGTTCACACATATCTACATACACACATGTACATATATATACACACATAACGTATTGCACTTGCCCTCTTATTTAGTGTTGGTCAACAGCCTAACTGTGTCAGGGAAGAAGCTGTTAAAATAGGATGGATCAACTCCTGGTCTTCATTAGTACTGGGGAGAATTAACTTATATTAAATGTTTTTAAAAGAGGTACAGGGTTTTGTTAGGGTTTTACAGTTCAAAAGCATCTAAATCAGAAGTCTTCAACAAGGGGTCCACGGACCCCCTGAGGTACTGCGGGAGTAGTGAAATGTTTGGTTGATTAGATAATTTTTAATATTTTCATAAAAAGTAATTTTTTTAAACCATTTTTCTCCCACAAATATAAATGTCTTTTAATATACATTAGCATGAATCCAATATATTTTAGCAAATGGAGGCAGAAAGTTATCTTTCAGGCAGAAATGCGCACAGTGAATGCACTCAGCACCTGTGAACTCAGCATGTGACTAGACCTGTACTGAATGAAAGTACATTTATACATTGAACTATGCAAAGTTTATTATAAAAAACAATTAGATTTGATAAAATAAACTTTATTGTCTGTCAAAAGAGACAGAAATTCTTCTTCGACAGGCTCTTTTACATTCATCCATTCTGAACCCACTTTATCCTCACTAGGGTCTACGGGGGTTGCTTGGAGCCTATCCCAGCTACTTAAGGGCGATATTTTACCAGTTCATCACAGGGCTGACATATAGAGACAAACAAACACTCTCACATTCACACCTATGAACAATTTAGATTAACCAATTAACCTATCAGTGCATGCCTTTGGATGGCGGGAGGAAACCAGAGTACCCAGAGAGAACCCACACAGACATGAAGAGAACATGCAAACCCCACAAAGAAAGGTCCCACACCCTCGACTGGTGTTGGAATCGAACCCAGGATCTTCTTGCTGTGAGGCACGAGTGCTAACCACTGCACCACTGTGTCACCATTCAAATGTAATCATGCTAAAAAAGATGAGGGGGGTGTTAAAATACAATATATACAGCAGGGGGTCCCCACTGCATCTCTCTATCAGTTTGACCCCTGATCTAAATCCATGGATCTGTGACATTTAAGTGTTGTAGATATTCAGGAGGAGTGCAGAACTTCTAGTGGAATTCTGATGGAATGCAACTCAGTACAAATCTGTGGTTTGTGTTCTTTGAGTATTTCTATATTTTTCCCCAACGTCAACTCCACTACAACTTAAATTGTCTGACAGCTTTGTTTCCTTCTCAGATTACAGCTAAGCTTTTAAGCTAATAACTAAAAATGCATTTTCACAAAGCTGAAAACAGGCCAACTACCAACAGTACATAAAGTGGTTCAAATGAGCTCAACCATGAAAATGTAGAGAAGTAAAATAAGAAAATACACACTAACACAACAGTAAAATTAATCCAGAAATATTATTTAACCGTAAAAATCATAGGGAGGATTTTACTTGAGTACATTTCTGAGGTATGTTTTTGAAAGCAGAGTTTTTACTTTTCGTGCAGTATTTTCAGACCGTGCCATTATTTATTTTATTTATGTATATGATCTGAATATTTGCTCCACTGATAATTCCTCTTGATGCAGTTATTCCTATTAATAGTAGAGTCAAATTGCAGCATTTGCCAAAATCAATATATGCCTTTTGTGATGAGATGAGGTCATAGCTATCAGTCTGGCAAGCTTTCTGCTTGGCTGTAGAATTATCTCATTTTTAGTTTAGTATAACATTTCCACATCATCTGCGTTTAAATGCAGAAACATTTCACATAACTGCCTACAGCAACACAGATAAAACTGTTGGATTTCTAGGGACTTGTACTTTCTAAGTCTTTCTGCAGCTGGAATCAATGCTTTTTTTTAAGACATTTCAAGACCCGCACATGTCCTGGAATAACTGCAGGTTAACATCTTATTTAATCAGCCTGTATTTAGAGAGTATGTGTGACAGCAGAGAGCAGGAGGAGTTCTGTGCGGCGACAGAACTGGCAGTCTGTCAAAGTTAAAAAATGTGTTAAAACGACTTTGTCACCTCTCACTTTTTCCTGTCAGCACACATTTGAAATGTTTACACAAGGATAAAACTGAAAAAACTGAAGGGAGATGAGGTGGGAGGACATGAGTCAGTTTTACATAAAAAATAAAAACTATTAAAAAAAAAAAAAAAAGTTGGATGGGGGTATGGCTGCATAGATGAAGTCTGATGTTGCTGGTCTTATCTAAAATGAACAAGTTCACTCAGGGCTCAGCCAGTTGGTTACCTGTGAAGTGTTTGGCTGACTGCAGGTCTGTGTGTTTGGAGGGGGGTCTGCTGATCTTGGCCGTGTACACTCGGGTCGGCTGGATCACCTGTGTTTCAGAGTAACCATCGTCACAAACATGCCATCAGCCTCCATTCCACACATCAGGGTTTCTACTCATTTGAAAGTTCAAAATTCCATACTTTTTTCAGACCCTAACTTCCAGATGTCTTGGTCAAAAAATTCTAATAACTTGTGACTTTTGAGTAAATGGATGTCTATCATGTAAATAAATTATGGAATTAATAGTTTCTTTTCATTATTCTGAATATGAATGACATTATGTCTCCAAATAATTTCCAGACGATTATATAAAGACCAAACCCAGACAAATTCAGGGCTTGGCTTTTTCATTTTAAGTGCGATTTCCCTCAAAGTCTGCATTTATCTTTCTTTATTGATTTGGGATCTTTATCCAACCAGTCTTTATATTTGGGATTTATGAGCCAGTTGTCAGGGAATTTACATCTACTCATTAGGAGTTCTGCCAACAATTATACATGGCATGTTGAATACCCCAAAAACAAAAAGTGAGGACATCACCTGTCCATCAAAGCAGGAGTGAAACATGACAACACCTGGGCAGAGCTTAAAGTGGGTTGTCAGGTTGAACCAGATCGATCCATTTCTTTTTTCAGATATTCTTTTTTTTTTTCCCCCTAATTTTCTGATTTATTTTCCTAATACAACAGCGCTGACAGTCTTGAAAACATGAATATTTTTCCATACATTTGTTTCTATTTTCCATACTCTTCCAGACCTGGAAGTTTATAAAATCAAATTCCATACTTTTTCATACTTTCCATACTTGTGTAGGAACCTTGACACATGTACCTGCCGGTTGGCCTTGATGCTTTGCCCTGTGTCAGACTGCTTCAGGGAGGCCGTGTTGGGGCTTTGGCTGGAGGTTGAAGCCTGCTGGATGAATAACTGTGGGTCTGTAGTAAGACATCGCACTGCAGGGAGGCTTTTCTGACAGCAGTGAAGAGGGACAGATAGGAAAATGTCATTTTGCAGATTTATTTTCTGTGAGAAGAGAGTATTTAGTCGCCGAAATTATGCCAGAACCAATTTGTGTCTGACAACACTGTAATGAACGGGGGAAAGACTTTAACGATGTAAAATGTGTGAAAAGGTGGAACTGCAATTCAAAACCAAGGACATTTCTACTGTGGCTTTGTTCTCAATTTCAGCAGTCTTGTACCCCTAAATTGTAGAATTTTAAGATGTTTCCAGGAGATGGAGACATGTGAGTGAACACTGCTGTATGTCACCTTGAGAAAAGGCACGAGGCAGGGCTGTGGAGTTGATTTCAGCTCACGATAGAGCTGTTCTGTAAACTCTTCTGCTTCTAGTTTCCCCTCCTGAAGAAGAGAAAGGGAACGGTTACCTCACAAATCATATTAATACATTGTCAGACCACCAACAGAACAGGAAACGAAAATGAAAATACCAGAGTTTTTTCTTCCCCAAGTAGGAGATAAGGAAAGTGCTGTGATGCACTTTAACGCTTTACATAAGAGGTGTCAAACATACGGCCCGGGGACCAACACCGGCACGCCAAAGGGTCTAATCTGGCCCATACGATGAATTGACTGAATTGTTAAACTCAATCATTTTACCTTAAGGGCTATATAAAGCCCTACTTTAGTCTCAAGTGGGTCAGATCAGTAAAATACTATCATAATTATTCATTCATTCATTTTCTGAACCCGCTTTATGGAGCCTATCCCAGCTACTTAAGGGCGAAGGCGGGGTACACCCTGGACATTTCGGCAGTTCATCGCAGGGCTGACATA